>KK499946.1:289863-334222 GCA_000688715.1 Glossina pallidipes | reverse complement strand
GAAACGTGAGCCCGAGGATATGGAGCGTCGGCATGTTTAGCACTAAAAAGGCGTTAATATGCATCAGTAGATTTCCTGCATCACACATCTGTTTTCCACAAGTGTGCATTTCTTTTGATTTTTGTATAGAAATTTTAGCTCCTGACGAGTTTGCCCATGTGGAGATCTCTCGTCCAATAGATTCGAGGATTTTGATTGCCTTCGTGCTATCTTTTCCTTTTGTTAAAATGTATACAACGTCCGAGTAGAGAAATTGTTAGATGATTTCGTGCGGAAATTGCTTTGCTTGTGAAATAATCAATATGTAACAGAGCGTCGATGCACCGTTTGCACCGTTTGAAACCAACTCGTTGCTTTGTAATCAGTTTCCTGGACTCAAGAAACGAAGACAATCTAGATGCCATAAACTTTTCTAATACTTTTGAGAGGCAATATAAAAGAGAGATTGGGCGATGCGAAGGAGATATTTTTTGACTTTGGAATTGGAACAACTGCTGCCAGTTTCCACGTGTAGGGAATATGGCCAGTCAAAAATACCGTATTATATAGGTCCAGTAATTTCTTTTTACTTGAATTAGAAAGAGCACTGATCATTTAGTATGAGATGGGATCTAGACCAAGTGTCGTCCCCTTCGATTTGGAGACAAAACTTTCAAGTTCTAAGGCAGATATATAATTTTCCAGGAACATGGCAAATCTCTCAATAGCATTTGAAAGAGAAATTGGAATCTTTTTTATTTCTATGAAAGCACTGGAGAAGTAGCTGGCAGGGGTGTGTTCTCACCACACTTTCCCAAAATAATTAGAAATCTCATCTGCGTCAGCTAAAGTTCCATCGGGAGTGCAGATAGCAGAAATTTCGTTCAAATTTGAAGTGCCATTGAGTTTGCATTTCTTTGAATTGTTTTCGAAAAAAGTTCGAAACTAAGTGGCTTTGATTTTCTTAATTCCTTACTGAACAGAGCATTGTCCTTTTTATATAATAGCAAATGATCACGATCAGGACATCTTTTAAAGCGGTACCATAAATCTATTTTGTTTTTCCTCAATAACGAAAGCATGTTGTTCCGTCAAGGAAGCCTAGCTCGTTTAAAAGAGCTGTTGGATTGAGGAATAGAGAGATGAGCAGCCGTGCGAATCGCCTTAGACATAGTAGCAGCATCATGGTTGCAGTTCCCGTTAAATGGCTTTGAGTTTAGAAATGACTCGGCCTGTTTGGAGTAATTAATTATTGTTCTAATTTTGTAGCAATTCTTCAAACGCACATGTCGTTAGAGTTACTTAATTGTTACCTCTATATAATATATAATATAATTTTTTCTCCAGTGTGACGCTCCTCATTCAAAGACCTAGAACTACTTGAAAAGAATCTAAGTCTTCATAATCACAGGAGCGGGTGTGAATTATTTTGATCGTGCATTGTAGATCGAACTCGCCCGATATGTTGGGACTACGTGCTTAGAACTCTCTTGTCGTTATTTGTCTATTGCCGCTTCTTTTCAAATAATTTTAAAATCCCATTAATTGACTTAATTACATAAAATTCATATGTACATTAAATAAAACAATTGATTAAAGAAAAGTGGATAACCTATGTTATCGAGTCTCCCACTCAGAAGTTAAATTACTCTTGGAATTAATAGCAGAGTAATTTTTTCTCAAAAACTTTAAAAGCGGAAGAAAAAGAAGCGATTCCACAAAAGTTACAAGAAATGAGAAGAATTTTTGTTTGAAGAATTGGTTTTTAGCGCACTTAATGCAACAGATTTCTTTTAGTATATTGTACTAAGGGTGCGAAATCCATCTTGAGAATCATTAATTTCATTAATTTTTGGATACGGCTAGCTTCATCCAGTTTTACTATATCGGAATTTCAATAATGCGACATATTCATGCTATTAAACATAAATTATATGTGGCGCTCTGGGATCAATTCTACCAAGGAATTTTATCACCGGTGGCAACAAATATCATTTGATGCTAGTTAGTTTGTTTTAGTAAGTTAATATCTGTTTGTCTTCAAAAATGTACGGAAATCGCATTTCACCAAATGGGTTTGCATAAAAGTCGCCTAATTCTGTTGAAAGCAATATTTTCTACTGTTTATCTGTCGGTGTCGTGGAGGTGTTGTTGAAAAGTTACTGGAACTCTGCAATTTATATTCTGGAAATAAATTATTCTAACTTTATAAATAAAATCTTCACCATTGCAAATTTACAATCCAGTTTGGGATCCTAATTAGGGAATGTTTGATATGATATATACAACACGAAGTTAAGCGAACGTATCAAGTAGCTTTAAAAAAATATAAAGGTACGGCTGCCCAATAAAATGTGCTTCCATTACCTGTAGGTAGAATATGTTTATTTGTTGCGACATAACCGCCTGCAAAAAATGCTGAAACACTATACGTTGTACATATTGTTACGGAAATCCCAAATCCAGTTCATGCTAACTTTTCCCAAGTAATAAATTCCCTAGAGGGGGAAAACTCTAGTGCACATTCGCGGCGCGTCATGCAGCTGCCGACCGACGGAAAAGATTAGCGGAAAAGCAGACAGGGAAAAATCCAGGTGCACATTCGCGACGCGAGGAAAACGATTAGTGGAAAAGCAGGTTAACAGATTAAAAATGAAGTCATGAGGTTAGGTAATAGTAACATGCTTGTAAAAATGTATATAAATAGACTATTTGCCGAAGGCAGAGGTAGTCGTACGAGAACATTTGAGCCGAAAAAGAATATTAGAGTTGAGAAGTCGGGAGTATTGCCAAAGTAAAATGTAAATAATCGTAGCCTTAAAGAAATAGATTGTAAATAAAGAAACTTGAAGTTAAAAGCAATTGGAAGTGTATTTCTCTTGAGAAGAATATCCACAATCAGTACCCTAGAAAAGCAAAGTTCGTAATAATATATATAACCAAGATAGGACGGGCCTTCTGACAAAATCATCAATAATAATAATTATTCTTTTATCAGATATTTACACCACGAGGAAGGGACGAAAAAACTTGGAAAGGCTCTTAGATCCGGCAGCTTTTTAGTTTTATTTTAGTATTTATTATGTGAATTTATCTATGAAGAATGTACGATGTTTCAAAGAGAGGCACATTCTTAGATTCTAAACTAACGCTTCGTTGAAAATGGGTTTATAAAGGAAGTTTTGCATTTGCAAATAAATTTTTTTCGTTTTAAAACTTTAGGTTACATCATTTAATATGTTTTGTTTTGGGTTAGCTGCTTGTAAATAAAATAATTTTGTTTGGAATTTATTTTGATTGCTATTTACAGCTCTTTTCTCTTATAAGTGCAACTCTGAGCGATCAGGACTAACTGTGAGAATAAAACGATGATGTGAGCTTCTTACATTTCGCCTAAATTGTGGTATATAAAACAGCGTATCACGCAGGTACTTTGCATACGAAAAGAAAAAAACTCGAAAGTGAAGCTTAGCTTTCGTTATACATAATTATTACACTGTATAGGCGTGTAAATTACGCCAAACTTTTGCTTTACGGATCAAAATAACCATGCCTATTGTGAACAAAAAATTATCTGTAATTTATACATTAGTTCACGTATTTATAAAAGGTGCAAAATAAAGGAAATGCGTTATAGATTCAATTAAAATTTTTGCTTTTATTTAAATATTTATACATATTTTAAAATAAAATTATGAACTTATGTTTAGGTCAAAGAAATGGATCAAAACGAGACATTAGAGTTTTGGTGCTGCTTTATGGGGAGAACGTGTTGGAAACCATGGTAGCAAAAAATAGAAACGTAAGTCATAATTCAAATAATTCCTATTTCTAAGTAACATCAGTTAGGACATTAACACGACCTCAAATATGGTAGAGAATAAAATGAAGATCATCCTAGAAGCACATAGACCAGCCAAGAATAATGCATTGCGGACCGGAGATGATTTGTTAATAAGCCAACCTTTTTTGACACCAACGGGTAATTTGTAAAAGTTTTAGGTGGTGCACCATATATACGCAAGTTTTTGTCACTATCGATTGCCGCCTTCAAGTTTATCAGCTCTATCTGTGTCATCTGCTTTCTTGGCGGTTCTATGATCTTTTGTAAGGACAATCTGTTGGCATTAAATTTTCTCTTTGCTTTGAGTTTGTGGTCCACCTAAACCTAAAAAAAAATAAAAATAAAACGAACGCAAATAAAATGTAAGTATCATTTTTATAAACTTACTTTTCGCCATCGCACTATATTTTTGTTCGGTAAATTCACTGAAATTAATTCCGCTATTAGCTGATCCAACAGTCTTCACGCCCTTGAGAACTGCTTTGACTAAAATTTACAACATGCAAAGCTAAATGGCTTTCAACGCCGTCGAAGTGGGAGCTAGTCAACGAACGGATACATAATCAGTACCCTGTCATAACAACAGGTTCCTTACCTTGATTACATGCGTTATGTGTTGATACAATTTCGAACTAAAATGTGAATGTGCTGATTTGTATACTTTTATAAATACATATTGGATAATCAAATATTTGCGTCAGTTTAGCACGATAATCACTTCCTGAATATTTTTGAATATTCTGAATATTTTTTTTTTATTTTGTTTATTTTTTCTGTTAACTAATATATATAAAAATTTTGTTTGTAGAATTCTTTGCTTCTATAATGTCACAGTCGAGCTAATAAAATGTAGCTAAATTTTACTCACCTGAATAAGAGACCTGATCCTGTGGGAAAGAATAACAAGCTTCTAGGCTGCTGGTTAAGTAAAATCACTTTAGCAATAGATTGAACATAGTGGCACACCTTAAAAAACGAAAAAATAGTTCTTAATCGATGTACATAATATTATCTACTTAAGTTTTAGAGTACGTTAACAAAGTACGTTAATCTTATTGAGCCTATAGCTCCCAAGAAGCTTAAAAGTGGTTAACGGCTTAAAAATATTTATTTATAAATCATTGAAAAGTCAGCGATCAAAGCTGGGGCGAAAATGGTTCATAATTATTTGACTGCAGTAGTTACAAATTGTATACATTTCACTGCCGCAAAATATTAATAGATTTTCTGAAGCTTTTTTTAGTTTAAATTTGTCTTCTCCTCAGAATGAACTATATTTAAGTTCTAAAGCCATTATTATCTACTTTTGGCATTGGAGAACGTTTGGAGTTTGTGGATAAGAAGCCGAATAAAGTGAGTTGTACAGTCTCTCTTTGGAAATTAGCTTTACGTCTCTAAGAAAGTTGAGCAGCGCGTAAAACGAATGGTGGTTGGACGAAGTACGTGGATGTATTAAAACTTCGCTACCAAGCTCTCTCAATTGTTACCAGATCATAAAAATTTGCGATTTTTCTTTGGTGTATCAGGAAACAACACCCTTTCTAATGGATATTTCTAATTGGTTTTTTTGACTTTCTCGCTGCAGTCTGATGAATTGGTCACTCTAGCAACAGCAATGGATCGTTTGACCACGGCCTAAAACTTCATATTGTTGGATTGGTCCCTAATCCGCCCATATAAGCAGTATAAACATGTAGGGCTTCAATCGTGGATTCGAAACTGTTTGTGATGGTTCAGATTTCTTTGACCATGATTTTTTTCGACTGACGTTCTCGTATTTTATTCAATGTTTCATCAGAAATTTTTGAATTTAAAGATGATGACAAGCTGTAAGAATAGTTGGTATGCCTGAACGATTGGTACGCCTCCGAAAAAATAAAAAAAATGGAAGAAGAACAAATGGCGGACTAGAGAGAAGAGTCAGTGACAATTAACTAATATTACAAGAAAAACGAAAAAAAAATTTCAAGTACAACTAAATTAAAAAACGTGTAAACGGCAGTCTAAGGAAAAACTTCTTCATTGGAATACTTTCTAAATCTTATTTTGGCAAATGTTCATAATGAAATCTATAAAAAATATATAGTCATTAAGGCAAATAAACGTCAGTGAAAAAATGAACATTTGTTAAAATTACCTTAAATTGCTACATAATTATTTTGTATTTTGCTGATTAACATAAGAAATAAAAACAGCCAAACTAACAAAAGACCTTAAAAAAGTGTATTAAATATAAAATACGGAATCCTTCTGCAGTATTTTGTTGTTTTTAGATTTATTAAAATAAATGTAATGATGTTCGTTTCGTTAATTTTTATAAAAAAAAAAAAATGTGTTAACTTAAATTTCATTTATGAGAGGCGCCAAACTTCGGGATCTCCCATATAAAATCATACGCCGACGGAGACCATAGGTAGAGCAAAGTATAAAGTGGTTCGTCCGCAGGATCACACCATCCGGTAAGTAAGTTTCGTTTATCCCTTCGCCCCCATAAGAGTAATAGCACGTGTGTTTCTTTGTTGTAATTGGCTACGAAATGTTTGTGAAATAAAATTTGGAACACCCTACTTTTTCCCGAACTAGCTACCTTATCAATGACAATTGCGTTCGTCCGTTTACAGCTTCCATTCCTTTCAACCTTTGCGACTACTCTGACCTTTTCAAATTTTATTTTTTTTACACATATGGTTTTATTTTGTTTATCGCACAACACAAAAGTGAAAGGAGGTTCACATAGGGAAACAACTTATTTGAAAACAACGCCCAAGTTGAACGCGAAAAATAATAAACATGAAGGTTCAAACGATAGATAGACATAATTTGTTACAATTGTCCACTTTCAATCAACCTATATCAACTTTTGCAAATTGTTCCAGTTTACTGATTCTGTAGTAATCGAAATCTGCTGGCCACTAACGCATCTCGATCTGATTGGATCTATTGAATGACGTCAATGATTTTTCGATAATTTTCAGATTAAAATAACTTCCATCGTTAACATTAGCTTCGACTTCCTCGCATCCTAAATCGAGTAAAATACGTGGTAAACTAACAATTTTGTCTGTAAGTAATTCTAAGATGCTTGATGATAAAACTTGTTGTTCACCACAATATTTCCATCCACAATTATTGTTATTCATCGTAGCAGCGCTATTAGCTTAAATTCAGGTAACCGTTCAATTAAAGCATGAACATACGTTAAATTTCGCTACGAAATCCTTGGCTGCAGATCTTTGTTATTGAATTTTATATTAAGCCTCAGCAGGATTTATACTTCCGTTTTTTTCGTTTTTGCACCCTCTACGAGCGTTGTCAAATTTTAGAACGACACTTCAAAAATAGCAAAATTGAGTTATGGAAATTGTAAAATACGAGAAAAGTACGTATGTTGTTGCATTGAGATATGGAAAAAGCTTGTCAAGTTTGTATTGTTGTGTATTCCACAAAATAAATATCGCCAGAATTATGGCCCACGCGCAACTTTTCGAATTCGAATATGCGCGTTTCTAGTACATATGAACAGTTTCCTTCTGAGTTCGAATCTGCAACCCTGAAATACGTAATTTTAAACGGAAGCCTTATAGTTTCAAAAGATTGTATTACATGCTTAATTTCGTGAATATCTAGAAAATAGTGAAAATTACGAGGAAAAATTCAGTTTTACGAAGATGATTTTTTTCATGCATCGAAACAAATGAAACTGTTGGATTACGTGCTTTGGCCAACGCAAAGCAACGACGAACAAATTAAGATCAGATCGATCAACACAATTAATGCACTAACAAGCAGTGCGTGACTAAAATCAATAAGTAAAAGTGGTGTAGTTGCGTTAAAAGAAAATTAACATAAGTCTTTGAAAAAGTACAAATCATATATGGTGCTTAAAAAGGAACAGGAAGCACAGCAAAAAGACCAAAAACGGTTGAAGTATAAAAGTTTACGCTCCATTCAATGTGATAATAGTTAAACTAGTGAAAATTGGGAAATATCCGCTTAACACTAAACCTACCCATGTATACCTATTTCTACCATGAGCGGTCAAATGACCGCATATGTAAAAACATATGTATCTTAATAAAGTAGATAGTAAACAAAATATTTTTCTGATGCTACAATAAAAACTCGTTCCCCGCTTTTCGATGTTGTATGTTTTATTTACTTTTATGCATTTTCATCTCATTTTTTAAAAATTACAGTATTTTGTATTGTACATTTTCCACATACGTATTTTTGACATTTTATAGACATTTTGTTTGTTTGTTATTTGTATTTATTATTGTTTTTGATGAGCATTCTTTGCTTATTTGTTTCTTTTGCTGATATTCGGTCCCAAGTTCTTCTGCAAATTGAAATAAAAGCTCTAGCGTTGATATTTCCGCACCCGTCGTTTTTTTATATAAAATCCAAGCATTTACCCCGGCTAAATCTAAGATATTGAAAAATACCTGTAAGGGCCATCTTTGACATTTAGATTTTACACTATATTTTCTGACCATTTGATCGGTTACATGTACACCGAATTTTGTGCTATTGTGTGGCATTTTTTTCAATTTCAACGGGTGAATGGATTGAACTAAGTATCAATACTTTTTTATTGGGCTTGGCTTTATAAATTGTAAGAATACAATCTTTCGACTTTTATAATATTGTTGAGAAGCATACCTTTGCCTGTCTCGCTAATTTTGGCAGCTCTCTTTTATTTCTTCGGATAGTTCTAACAAGCGTCGTTCTTTTTGCTAGAAGTTTACTCGCTAGTGACGCACTTGTAAAAAAATTGTCAACTGTTATATTTCTCCCATGGCCCGTATATAGTTCTGCTAATTTCAAAGTTACAAACTCTCCAAGTGGGATTGATTATTCTCTCCCTTCATCTTTTCCCAAATATGGAAAGCCGTTTACTATATATTTACTACTTACTTATTGAGTACATCTGCAGCGTGCTTTTGTAGGAAACAATTTTTCATCTATAGCAAGATATGCTCCTGGTTTATAATAGTTTTGACTGTTTTCGATAAATTTATATCAATCTTCAGAAATCAATGCGAACTTATCGTTTTGTAAGCGTTGGCTTCGTTGATTTTTGTTGTCAAATCGAATAAATCTCATGATTTCTACAAAGTCATTTCGACTCGTAGTTGTCGAGAAAAATGACGGATCCCATTTCGTGTTCCATAAGTATGATAAATTAATATTTTTAGCCTCATATGCGCCGCGTGCATGTAGAAGTCCAATAAATGCATATAATTTTGCATTTCGTTTTCAACACTCGAAATGCCTCTGATTCCGTATATTCTCTTACATGTTCAATCATTTTATGATCAATAATCAAAGAAACGAGTCTACAATTACATTCTAGACTCGTAAAAAAATTTCAAGAATGCGATTATCGAAGAAGATATTCGAAAATAACATAAATTTTTCAAGCGATCAAATTACCATTCGTGGTAGACTAGACATGGTATAGTTTGTTTTCGGAAAGTAAACAATTAAAAAAGTTGTAAATAGTGAAAAATGGTTTGTATGCATATTTTAGGAAAACTAAATAAGCTACATGATGATACAGTAACGTTGTATGCGAAAAATTTTAAACGAAATTTTAAAAATGGTCATTTGACCGCGCATGGTAGGTTTAGTGTTAATTGCGCAAGGCTTAAAGCATCTCGGCATGCATTGATGCTATAGATTGCATTCTTCATTTTATTCCGTTATGTGAAAGCTGGTTTTGGCCACAGATAAATAGTTCTGCAGTGATGGTGTTCCAATTATTATTCCTTCTTCTGTGCAATTCTAGGCTCTACCTGGTACCATGAAATTTATGCTGACGAAGTTACGATTTTATTTGAATTCACGAAATATGGAAACAGAAGCACGGCTAACGTTTGATTACTTTAGTGGATGATATGAGTTTACCTTCGATATTGTGACAGCACTAGCGAAGAATTCCTTTTATCTATCAAAACGTTCCCATGTGTATTTTTTATATCACTTTTGATATGAATATTGCCTAGTTAGCTAACAATAATAAAGTCGTTAATCTTTTTTTATCTGTTTATTTTTCAAACTCTTTTATTAATGCGAAAGTTATTCAATTCAATAAAAAATTGTGGGGAGATAAACAGCCAATATATTTACGAAAATAATAATATTGAAAAAATTTTAACAAACCTGTAATAAAGCTACTACTATGCTGGTCATTATGAAAAAGGCTTTAGACAAAAAATTAATTTTGTATGTTTCGCTTTATGGAGTCGAAAGAGAAAACGAAGTTATGCCTGTACCGCGTAAAACTTAATATGCATTTAAATACCTATAGCATTGTTTAATACTTTTGTGACCAGCTTTCGATTGTTTCGCCGTGGCTTGTTCGCGGTGTTGTACACCTTTTAAATGCGTTAAAAAAAGAAAAAAAATGAAACGAAATATCAAAAAAAAATTAATTTGTTTTGTCACAAGCATAGTCTGCCTATTCTCTGTTAAGCAGATGTGTTCTTACAAATCAAAACCGGACTGAAATAAATATAACTGCACTTGAATTACCCCCAAAATGATACTAATTCGAACAGCTATTTTCAGTCATTAAAATTTTAAAAGTATCAAAAATGGAAGAAAAAAACACAAAATTCTCATTTTGGACATTTCGAAGGGTGGATTTCGCTTCAATATGTTTGAAGACAATGTTGCAACTATGGCGACGGTTTTAATAAAAAAAATATATTAAACTAATATATAAATTGTTAGGAAGTAATTTTTTCGTCAGCTAAATATGAGGAGAGAGATAAAATTTGAATCAAGCCGGTAGAGATATTTTGTTTATACTTGGATTACACATTTGCTTTTGCTTCAGAAAAATACTATTTCACGTAATCAAATATTGGTCAGTAACTAGTCTACAATATATAGAGTTAAAATTATCACGTTTATAATTGAGTACAATGTATTTTTTAAAAGTTTATAGTTTTCGTCGATATGACAAACATAACGTCAAAATTTGACATGATCATATTTAGATATTTTCGTTCATTTTCGTTCTTTAACTTCCTTAGTGTACGAAACATAACATATATGACGTACAATACCGATTATGGTAATATATAGAATATATAAACAATTTGGAAAGAACCTTATAATTAAGACAGGTATCTAATCTAATCAATTATATGTGAGCACGAGAAGTGTGTTAGTCTGTTTTTAACACTGACCGAAGGATAAAATGCTTAAAAAGTTTACAGAAATTCGAAGATGTGGATCTGCGGCATCGCTTTTGTGGTTATCTAAAACAGTATATGATTGAATTTCCAATTTTTACTTTTCGATTTTACTATTGATTTTCATTGATTTTATTTACTATTTGATCTTCTTTGTGAGTTTTGAGAAAAACCGGGTATTCGGTGTACTAGCCGAGGAAGACATATTATACATATTATACATAAGGCCAAAAAACAAGTTTTTTTTCCCATCGTCGTTATTATGAGCAGTAGCATAGTGGACAATTTTTAGCCGGACCTAAGGTTTTTTCTAAGAACAAAAAAGAAAAAAGCACACAATAAATAAATAAAAGTACAAACAATAAAACAACAATACCAACAGAAAGTTAAGCTTCAAAGATATGGACAGTGGCAAACAAAGTTTCAAACCAGTTGATTCAAGATCTTGTTCTACTTTTGTTTTACTTATCGCTATTACTAACGCTATACGACTAACATACTGATTGTCCGAACAACTGACCATTAAACATTTGCACCACCGTTGCCAGTTCGCAACAATAGAATCTAATTATTATTCTCTAATAAACTGATGACCATTGCCTACCTCTCAGTTTCTATTTGGCATTTGAGTGTGTGACTGCACACATACACTTACGGACTCGTTTTTTGGGACAAAAACAACACCTAAAAACAACAACTGGATAGGGGCTTTGCTTCTAATGAATGATATGCTTGTATGTAGATTCGAGTTTGCTATAAAAGTCTAAGGCAACTTAAAACAACCGTAGAAAGAAATTATTTCTAATGTAAAATCCTGTCTTCCAACAAACGTTTTATTTTCACAGGAACAATATTTAAAATAGCAATATTATCAAAAGTATTTTTCCAATGGGTAGAATATTTCTAGGAAACTCTTGCTAAATTAAGAACACGACTTTTGCAACTGAGCATTTTTTGAAACTAAGGAAATAAAATATTGCATAAAAAATTAAAATTTTTTTTTATCATTTCATGAAAAGTTACAAATATAGTCACATAGTTGTAGGATACTTTTGAACTTTTTATAAATAAACTAATTTCAAACGTGTTTTTAAATTATTCTGAAAATTGACAACATTGAAGAACTATTGAGTATAGATTTTTTGAAAGAAAATTCCGTGAAAAGAAAATTTTTTACCAGATGATGAATGCATTAGCGCATATTAGAGGGTCCTTGATATATAATGGAGAAAGTAATGCGCTGCTGTGTATAAATTTAATCGTTCGTACTTAAATTCCTGGTTTAAGATATCTCCAAGATATCTAACTTTGTATACTGTCTGCCTTTGTAATATTACCCATAATAGATGAAAAAAGTTTGCATCCTGTTCAACCCTATAAAACTGTTTTTGATGAGCTTTCCTTGAACTTGCCTTTCGAATTTCGGCGACAATTTATCAAATGAAATGATGTTAGTCCGTAGCTTAATGCAGTCATGCAAATTAATTGGTAACGTGCACATTTGGATTCACTTTTGTTAATTCAAATTTATTAAGTTATAGCAACATATCGACGGTTCTAAACCAATTAGTTGTGAAGAAGATGTGGAGAAGATGGTGATGGGAAAAAATATTGAATTTGAAGGCACATATAATTGATTTGGTAACGATAAGAGAGGTGAGAGAATAAGGTGTTCTGAATGAGAACTTTGAAGTGAAAATTGCCAAGAGAAGTGTACCCATCTAAAGCAATGAAAAATAAATATATTTTGACGTATTAATTCAAGTTGTGTCACTACTCCAATGCACAAGGAGGTTTCCTGCCACATGTACAACGTAGGTTTTTGCACCCTTCACCGGAGAATAAGAGATACACCCAATTCTCTTTTTACACGAATTTCATTTGACACGAGTTCAAAAGAAAAAAAAATTTCTTTTTTTACACGAATTATTTTGTTTTAACACCATTTTATATTTATGAATTTCAGATATAATTCCCTTTTTCCAAAGTAGAAGTTATTTTTTATAAAATATTTAATGAATTAAACTGTGTAAGCACGAAATAGATTAAGTGAACTCTAACAAGAACTTTTTAATACTGTTTACACCTAATTCTCTTTTTACACGAATTTTTTTATACATATTTTTTGGGAACGTATCTATCGTGTAAAAAGAGAATTAGGTGTATATTCATTTTGTCAAAACGCTTGCAGCACCCAGAGGTAAGCTTCAAAAATCCCACAAAGTATATACCTTCTTGATCAGCATATTAAATTGTAAATCGATTTAAGCATGTCGTCTATCCGTCTGTCCGCCCGTCTGTATAATATCTGTTGTAACGATTCTCCAGGTCGCAAAAATGACGTTATCGACTTCAAAATTGGCAGGAGCATTGCAAGTTCTTGCATATAGGTTCGTACCGAAAAGGACCAAACCCGATGAAAAACACACTTTCAATATTACGTCAACTGAGAACACGTACGATTTTCAAAAAAAATAAAAAATGGGTTTTTGCTTATTATGTATAAACTATAACAGCTGTAGGTCCAAAATTGGGAGAAATTTATTATACCTATCCAATATTGGAGTGTATCAAAATTAATTTTGCTTTTTCAATACGTTTTTATCGCTCAGAAGCAAACTCCATTATCCATATAAAATCTTGACCAATGCCAAATTTGGAATGCACCCAAGCATGTCCGTCTGTGTATCTGCTCGTCCGGATAAATGCGTAGTATCTGTATTATACATTTGCCCGTTCGCAAAAATCAAAACATCACCAACAAATTTGCAAACAAATTTTAAAATGGCCCAAAGTTTTCGAGGCACACGTCTATAATGCCCACCCGCCTATGCGACTGAGAAAAGTTTTGGCCCCCTTGTTTTTTGCTTAATTCTCACAAGGTACTACAAATGCGTCATATCAATTTCCAGTTTTATTCTGAAAACAGAAAAAATTATCCGTTCCGTCCTAATATTATACGGTATGAAAATTTTGTCTTTTTTCTTTTGCTTTTAGTCCTTTTTGGGATAACGGTGGTGGATATAATTGACTCGGCCACGACCGAGTTTAATGTTCCTACTTGTTTTTATTAAATTTTAAGCACCTCTCTCTGGAGCATCGTATCTTTGAAAATGATAAAATGTTAAAAGAAACCTCGATTTGTTAATGAAATTTTGTGAAATTGAAATAAGACAACTAACAAAAAATATAGTGTGCATAGGAATACAATTATATTTGGCTTAAGTCTAATCTTGTAATACCCATTCATCATGCATAGTAATTGGTTGAAAGATGGAGTGAAAATGCGTTAAATCGATATATCGATTTTATTTGCTACCATATATCACATATATATAATTCCGTTTTTAGTCAGACAATAAATGCATACCTCCATGTGCTACAAATAAGATATACCTCTTTTTATGTATGTTATTAATTATACGTGTAGTGCGACAAACTCTACCGAATTGAGGGTCTGAAGGTATTTGAATTTCGCGATAAGTTATACAGTTGGTTGTGCACGATGTCGGTATTTAGGAACTGCTTACTCAAGCACCCCAGCAAACTAAATTCATGTTTGATTTAGTTCATTACATGGAAGGTGGTTCTTAAAAGACGGAAAGTTATAAAAAAAGTGGGAAGTTATGAGAGTCGCCTTAAATTGTTAAAGAGGGAAATGAGTGAAAAATTTTTGAGAACGGAAGATATACACCTACTACGAAATAAAGTTGTTTATAATATGTTCAATAATAAGTACAAGTGTGTTTCATGTATATATAGATCAAGAGGAAGTAAAAGTATATCAAAAAGGTCCCCCTCTCTTGCTTATCTTAGATGAAGAAAGCAATTGTTGTTCGCTCATTTACTATGATAAGTCCTTTCGGTCCGATAAAGATTACTTTATTTCCTCGGGTATCCTTTGTGTGTTTGCAAATTGAAACTTACGATTTCTAAAAAAATTAGAAATCTTTAGATTTAGTTTAATAGGTAGAAATTCGTAATAAACAAAAGAATTTTAGTTTTCAATTTCAAGATAAAATTTAGTCAGCCTCCGAAGCTAGGTCAAAGAGTTTGCTTCCGTAGAATATTTTAAAGTTTTCCACTTCTTCTTAAACCGTTGCCCAGCTAAATGAGCTGGAATTTTTTTTTTGGTTTTTTTATTTTGCGAAAGACTTTTTAAAAGTATAATAGAAACATGTTTCAGATAACTTTTTCTTTAAACTATGCCGCATTTAAATTTCTTGAGAAATTACACCGAACTCCGTAATTCATTTAATAGATAGGATTATAATAAAATTTTTATTCTGCACATAAGTTCATCGATAGGGCAACGATATTCAAAAGAAATTAACAAAAAGAAGGACAAAAATCATCTATATGTATACTGTCTTTTTGTTATTTGCTGCATAAACTTAATTTAAAGCTTTATGAGACATATAATAAAATTCAAACCTGTTCCCTTTTTATTTTTTAACACGACGACAAATGAGAAAGGAAAAGGATTACGCAAATGTAAGAAAAAATTTTAAAAGTCTTGTGTATTCTGCTGGAGGAGGAGGACATTGGAACATAAGAAGAGAGAAAACGATAGGGAGAAAGAGAGAGATAGATAGATAGATAGATAGATAGAGAGAGAGAGAGAGATAGAGATAGAGAGAAAGAGAAAGAGAGCGAGAGAAAGAGAGAAAGAGAGAGGGACAGACGTTGAATTGAGCTCTTACCTACCATATTATACTAAAACCATCAAACCAAAGAAAACAGTAAAAAGAATTTTTTTTTCAAACTTATCTGAAGATGCTGGAAACGCAAATGTGTAAGAATGTAAACGCTCCTTATTAAGCTCTAGGTTTTGCTAAGTTGAAAATTCAGGAAATAACATCACCCTTGTACATAGTATGGCAATGGTGGTTGGTGGTGGTGATTGCAATTGTAGTAGTGAGTGAGATAATGGTGACGGTGGTGGTGGCAATGGTTACAAAGTTTTAAAAATTGTCTTTCTTGAGTTGGTTGTTCGATCCAATAGATAAGGGGTTCCGTTTTTTTTTTTCTTCCTTTTCTTCTTTTTTCCTTTTTTCTTACGGGTTTACAGTGGCCGAACAAAATATGCCGCTGCTGAGTACAACTGCCGCTAAAATAACAATTTAGTTTTGCGCAAACGCGTAATTTTTTGTCTAAAAAGTAACCGCATTAAAAATGTGAAAAGAAATTTAACCAAGAAAAAGAATGTGGTATGACAAAAAAAAACTTAAGTAAAATGAACTTTTAGTCATAGACACAGAGTAATAATAATAATAACAATAAAAAGCAAACTAAGAATAGTAAGAGAAGCTCGTGTAGATATTTGGTTCGCAACGAATCTTAGAAACTCGCTTAGATAACATTGTCCTTGCCGCGAAGTCTTTGTTGTTAATTTGAATGCATTACCAAATTTCTGAGATATATCTTAAACATATATAACGGTAGACGATAGTTCACGATGTCCATTTGGTTTTTTATTTATTTAGAAATTCGTTTTTTAATCGAACTGTTTATTTCTATGCGAGATGATTAGTTGGCAAAATTCCGGATTCTTTGTAAAGTTGAAGTGATGGCATGGACTTGTGTACGCTCATTAAAAATCCTATTTCTACCACGATGCTATATTTATCGCCTCATTTTTTTATGTCTCATATACAATCATAAATATAATATATCTCCTCTGTCATTGACTATAATGAATAAATAAAAATGGCAGCTATCCCTGTGTGGTGTGCAATTGCCTTAATTGGGACGAGTAAGGTTGAAATGCAACAAAAGAAGCAAAGCAAAAGAAGCGTCAACTTTGGAGAACGAAGAGGACAGACTGTCTTTTTCGTCGATGTTGCCGCCATTATAAACATAAGTATTACAAAGACGCCTTCAACATTTATATGTACATACATACACGTAGACAGAGCATAGACATACACGCATGATATGCGGATACACATTAATGTGCACGTATATCATGATATAAATATTTTTTCAACGTTTTTCTTTTTTGAAAAAATGAAAGAAAAATTTGAGAAACTAAGAAGAGCAAATAGAGTATACGTATAATCTCATATACACACAACATTAGCATAACACTAACGTAATAGGGCGTTATAACGTCGATAACTGTTTATAATAGCGAATGGTATCTATTTACTTATACATGTACACATCTACTTGAATAACATATATACATAACAAAAATGACTGTAGTTTTCTACTTAGTTTTAAATATTATCTTTTCGGCATTTATTTAACAATAAAAGAAATTAACTTTCGACATTCTAAAACATTGATACGCAATGAAATGCAATTAGGCGATACTATTTCATGAACAAACTAACATTTATTATACAAAAAATTTAAGCATTCCATTTACTAGTCGAGGTAATAGATAGGAAGTCTATTTCTGTTATTTTGAATCCATTCAAGGAACATTTTATATCCATATTCAATGATTTTCAAATCTATTAACGCTTACTGGAGATGCCTTTTTTCATTTAAAAGAATTCAATTTATAAAAAAAATTTAGTTAAGAAGGGCAAACACTGTTATCGACAACTATGATTTATGGTTTCGTTAATCTCTAGAAGATGTTTTCGAAAGCGTTCAGATATCAATCAATTAATACAATTTCTTAATTTTCCCAATTTTTCTAAATGTTCTAATCCTTCTAACTTGCAACATTCAGAAGTAGCTTTCTTGTTGATCACTTTATTAGTCGTAAAAACTTAATAAAACCGGTTTGTCTTAGGGTTGGAAGATTTTTGCTTTCAAATGCAAGCAAATGATGAAGTGAATACAATAATTTCAGTGCACTTTAAGAGGGCGAGGATTCACAGTCGCTTGGCTGCTTGCAACTTTTCAAAAATTTTAGTCTTGTAAAGTTTTATATTTTAAAGACAAATATATATCCCGATAGACACATGACTTGGAATATTTAGTATTCACCAGCCCACTGTCGCATATAACATAATGAAGGTATGAGTTGACAATGTTATAATGAGATCTTTCACATGGCGTTTGCGTCAAATGTTATATTAGTTGCAATTTAGTTGAAATCAATTTACATTTTTCTAAAGCAAATAAAAATACATGTGCAAATTTGCGTACATTAAAAAAAAAAAGAACAAATAAATATGAAATTGGCTCCGTCTAAGACACCAAGAGAAAATATTTATATATACAAAGAAATGATCATGATGGGAATAAATTTCTAAACAAATTTTGTTTAGTTAAGAATAACGCTATTGATCTTTAGATGTATACTTTAAAAGAATTGTTCCACAATTGAACGGAAGTTCTTGAGAGGCTGATCTCTTATATAGCCCGGCATGACTGATTATAATTAATAAATAAAACCCTCCTTATTTAAACCCTTCACGAATTTGCAATAGTAATCGCAATTGTCGTTTATTTGCTTTCTGGTTTGGTTACTCGGGAATGTCTTCGACTTCGTAAAGAGGGTTCTTAAAGTGTATTTCCAGGTTGCCCCAAACTGAAATCTGATGCAAATAGAACCAAATGCACGTTTAGGAACGTGCTTATGTTTAGATGTTAATAATCTATTTTGGGAAAAAATTAGTACGTAGGCACATATTTCTTTTATTTCGTTTCGAGTTTTCCTTCCTTTTTCTAAACATTTACACCTTTATTCAAATATAATAATACATGGTTTCAGTTCCTTGTAGCTTTAGAGATTGCAATATGGAGTAAACATAATATAATAAAGGTAAAGGAAAATTTCTACAGAGGAAATTTGTGAGCTACAATAGCATTATGGATATTCAAAACGTTCAATTTGAAATGTAATCTTTGAAATCCGTTATCGCTTACTTAAACTTGCTCATCAAACTAAGAGTATAAACACTTTCTTAACTATTATAATTAACAACTTATTGCTGTTGCCCGTGGTGATTACCAAAGTCATACTGACTTAAAGCTCATACGCGAGCACGGTTTGAGGAGAGTGTTTTGTATCCTTTTTACTTTTTCGTTTTGAAAGAAGAAAATGGAACGAATTAATGAAAAACAGGGTTAAGCGAACCGATTCAAAAGGATGGAACTAATATGTTATAATAAGAGAATGGATGTTTTTCGGCGTGGGAGTTGTTGCAAAACGAGAAATTTAAAAATTTAAAACGGGAGTTAAAAACTCAGCAATCACATCTTTGGTCAGATTCTAATCATTAAGTTTGATTTGACTATCATCACAAACAAAGAACGAAACGCGAATAATGTCAAGAAGACGAATTCGAAACATGTTTATATCAATAACATAGGGTTTGTCATGGTTATGTTAAAAATAAAATGTTAATTCATTCTATCGCGCGCGTGTATATATAATTGGTCCCATTGGCATATATATACATAATATTGAAAGCTTCCTGAAAATCATATGGGATAAATGATATATACGCCATGTTATGTGATAAAGGTCAACGACTCTATCAGCGTCGATTTCAAATTTCTTTTTATATGTTTTAGGTTAAAAAGAAATTAAACCTAATTGTAACAAGCTCTTGTATACTTTGAACAATCAGACTTCAGACCAACTTTAAAATCTTGAATTATAGAGTGCTGTTTTCATAGAGAAGAAATACAATCTGATTCTAAACAACCGCTGCTTAATATAGCAAACAGTAAAATAACAAGCAAATAGTGGCCAGTTGTAAGGTCGGTGGTTAGACTACATTTGACAATGATCAACAAGTATGGTTTAAACTTTGTTTAGTTCTTCGTTGATGTCCCACTGGGTTTGGTAAAAATAATGAACTTTTATGAGCATGTATGTGGTAGCATCTTTAAAACGCATATCGCCTTGGAGAGTTTTGATCCATGAAATTTCCCATGTGTGAAATATATAAGATTTATGTCGAAAATTTTTTGCGAAACCAAGGAGGAGTTTGTCAGCAATGAGAAGATGAAAAAAGGAATGAAGTTTATGACAGTAGAGCGTAAGTGAAAAATTGAAAAAGTAGATAAAAGCAGAAGGAAATTTGGCAACGTCACGACGGAGAAATGCGATAGAAAAATCTCAGGATTTGTGTTTTATATATTTCTTTTGCTTAATTGTAGTAATAAATAAACAGTAGTCATAATAATACATAAACATTAGTTTTAATACATTAATAATAAATGTAGAAAAAAGAAATGCTAAACAAAAAAATATAAAGGTATTCGATCTTGAGAGCATAAATGTAATGGCGATATCAAGCGCAAAATCCATAATTTAGGTCAGATATTCATTGAGGTGGGTTATTGTGATTATATATGTAGCAAACACATTGTAAAACATTTTTAGATTCCCAGATTTTTTAGATTTCCACATTCCGTAGGATAGATCAGACCAATTTCTTATTATAATAATAGCTTTTTGCTTTTTTTGTTGCTTAGCTGCTTTTTTTGTTCACGGTAACCGGGTAACAATTCATTTTCTGTCTTCGAGTGAACTGTCTGTTACTAAACTTTCATTGCTAAATTCAGATATTTTACGATGTCATAAACAAAAATCTAAACACATAGTCTGTAAATTTATAGAAAAGATGTCATCTTGGTTTGAAATTGCTCCACTATTCTCTTATGTACTATTCTGGGACATGTTATTCTTTAGCAAAATCTATAACAAATTTTTTAAACAAAGTATATAAAGAGATTATTAAAAGCAATTACCTAGGAAATTATTTTTTTGTGAACGATAGTAACTGCTTCGCTTAGTATTAATTCAACATGGCTGGTTGAGTGGCTAAACTCGGATTAGTCGCTTGTTCCTTTGCAACAATGTAAAAGCAAAAGCAAGAGTTTAATTATTACCCACGGTTGTACAACCGGAAAAGAATAATAAAGAATTGTAGTAAGCAGATAAACGGGTCATCCAATTAAGTTTAAAAAAAGTCATAGTATGCATACAAACAGAATTTTGTTGTTTCTAGATAGAATATGCAAGCCAATTTATATAAATATTAACGTAAATATTAATATTAACTACGTCATCTAATATTTTGTTGTAAAGTTTTTATTTTTCCACATTTTATCTCTGCAGAGTTTTTGAATAAATGGGTTGCTCCTAACTTTATAAGAGCTTGTTAGACTTCAAGTTTAATTTGGGTGAATTTGAAAAATAAAAATATGTATATATGTATATACATATATACATATATATATATATACATATATACATATATATATATATATATAGATATACTCCAAATTTAATTGATATTTTCGCCAATTAACTTTGAAAACTCTTTAATTAGTTGTAAGCTTTTAGCTCACGACATATCTTAGATGAATTATGGATCAAGACATGTTGACATGCTTCAAGGCAAGGACGATATATTACAATGTTAATGCATGTTTTAGAAACTGCGCTGATATATCCTGGACAGTTGCAGAAATGGTGCATATAAAAAATGCATAATCTACGATTACGTGTCTACGCGATTTAATCAATAAAATAAATAAGAAAATTATATTCGTCTTTGACCGATTCTTTTGCACCCATTACAGCTAGCCTTAAAAAGCTAAGGAAAAAGAAGGAAACTAAATTTGTACTTTGAAATATCAGATGGGCGTCGCTAATTTTTTCTATTTGTGGAGAATAAAAGTGGAAATTTGCATCATGTATATGCTGGATAACCCAGCGAAACACGCGGAAAACCAAGCTGTTCTCAATTTCTGCTGGATTATAGGCGTTTGGATAATTTTCAAAATCTTCTTCAAAATTTTTAGACAATACCTCCACTTTTGCGAACGGGAGGATGTTTACCACAGGCACTACGCAGTTGGGCAGACCAACACATGGACAGACCAACAGAGGGACAATAGGTGCATTCCGAATTTGATTAGTCAAGAATACTTTATAAGGTCTTTGAAGGTTGAGTTTGAACGTATAAGGATTTGGCAAAAAAATAAAATTGTAACACTTTTTAACATTGAGTAAGCGTGGCCAATTTTTTCGATTTTTGTACAGATACTATATCATGGCACACAGAATATAGGTTTATATGTTGACACGCTTACCTCCTGTAGTTTCTGAGTAATGAGCGAAAAATCAATAATTTCTTTTCGGAAAACAGAGCTGTTCTGAGGATACGTGGTACTATAAGTGTGACCTTCGACTGATTTGGCTCATTTTCAATATCATTCTGTGGGCTCTCAATATAACTGTCATATTTGAGTTTTCGTATCCAGAAGAATGTCTACAAGATTATACAGCCAGAGAGATGAACAGATGGACAGATAGTCACACGGACAAACGATCATGCTTAAATCGAGTTAGAATTTGACGCTGATCGAGAATATACATACTTTGTGCGGGCTCTGAAGCTTCCTTCTTGGTGTTGCAAACATTGTGACAAAATGAAAACTCTCTCAATCTACGGCAATGATTATAAAAATATTAGGTATTATGTGCCATTTACAGTTCAGCATTTTGAGAATTCTGACGGACGGCTTAATATAATAGGGATTGGAAATTAGCAATGCGCTATTATTGAACATCACCGATTGAGAAATTTTAATACCCATATTAACAGCTGCCGAATTAAGTAATTTATGATTTGCAACATTACCCGGAGGTGCTCTGCTATTGATAATTTGTTGTTATGCTTCAGGACAACTTCTATGATGTCACTGTCTAAATTACTATATCAGCAGAATTATTTTTTGTTAATAGTGTCACACCTTTAAAATATTTAACATCAAAATTAGTTGTGGGCTTCGTAGAGATAACAAAATGCTGATGTGTTGTAAAATTTTCTTGCGTTGTGAGCCATAACAAGGCTATATATGTTAGGAAAACTTAATGGCTTATACTTGGCAAACCGAAAACTTTTATAGATATTTTTTGGTAGCGCTTCGTGGTTGAAAATGAAAACATATCTGAAAAACGTGTTCGGGGGGGTTCCATTACGTTTACTGTAATCGGAACTTAATGTCTAATTCTAGATAGTAGATATCCGCTACGATACTAGAAAAAACTCAAAATTTCAAGAAAAAATCATTCGTTTCATTCATCTCAGAAGATTTCTAATATGAAGGACAGAAAAATAAATTTCACTGCTATGATAGCAAAAATTGCTTCTTGAAGGCAGATTCTGACAGTATTTGAGCAAAGTACAGTGCTATCTTAGCACTTTTTGTTTTCTATGATAGGTGTCGAGTTATTTTATAATTATACGTTCTAATTTTTTTAATTTGCTGAAAGAGTAAAATGTTAAAAAAATATTTCTTAAATCTATACTTTTAAACACAGAGGAAACACTAGATCAAACATTGCTTATGAGATGAACAAAATCCTTTTGAATTAAGCCAAGTTTCTTTTAAATCTAATCAGCATCTTAGAAGCAACTTCTTTTTTTTATTTTCCTCGTCTACTTTTCCTTTTTGTATTTAAATTTTGTTGGCCGTTTTACGTATTTTGCATATTCGATTCTTTGCTATTTCGTTTGGCATTTAGTACAATATAACGGGTATTCTCAATAGAAATATGTTTCATAAGAATTTTCTGCAGTTTCCAAAAATCCGTAAACCCGTAGAAAATTTGAATTTCTTTACGCCTACTATCATAACAAATCTGTTATCCAGATTTAGGATCTTATTTGCTTAGCCTAGCAGTTGGTCGTTTACACAAATGTCAGGATTCTTTTATTAAAATCGCGTACATTTATTAAAATGGCAAATACAAAAAGTTTATTGCTGTGCATTTAAGTAGTCATCTAAACAACAAGCCTGAAGTACTTGGGTTATAATGTTCAAAGGTGTAGAATTCGTGTTATCGTCAAAAGGGAGCATAGCTACTTGCAGTGGATAATGTTCAAACGATCAATGCCAAAATTTTAAAGCGCTAAGACGTTTGCTGGTTGATCCAAAGGAAAACGCCATGTTATGAAAAATGTGCATGCTATGACAACTTAAGGTTAAAAAGCAATCGAGCGCACTAGGCAACTTATCATCGACAGAGGTGCTCTTGTCCTGCGAGACCATCATTTAGCTATGCTGCTTAAAATAGGAGGCCAATTTAGGCGAACAGTCACAACATTCAAAAAGACATAAACCGGTTTTTCGGTCATATATAGTAAAACCTGCCCTAGAGCGTTTCTCAGATATTTCTCCCTCGAATCACTAATTTCGCAATTTATTGTGCGTTTGTGTACAGTGCTCCTATTCTTATGTTGACAAGCAACGGTGAGTCCGTTCTTGGACTGCCACAGAAGATGAGTTATTTTTCTCACATATCTACTGGCAGAAAATCGACTAACTAAAGGTTAAATTTTACTAAAATAAACAGTGCATGTATACATATATGTTAATTCAGATATCTACCGCAATCTTCGCTAAAAAACCTTTTAAAATGTTGCATAAAGCAGTGTCATTTTTTTTGTAAGATTTGCGAAAAAAACGAAAAAAGATGGTCTAAAAATCTGTTTTCATTGTAATATTGCATCATATCAGACTACAAAGATTCCTTAGGATAACAAAATTCTCAAGTCAGAATAATTGATATGCTTATGCGTTTCGTGAAGGGTGCCAAGTTCTAGCCATAATTAAATAAACGTTGAATTTTTACGAAAACTATTTCAACAGGATAACTGACTAGAGTAAAATTTCATTTGTGCTTCCTAGTTGTTGACATTTTCCAATTAAGAATATTTTCCGTATTTAAAAAGGTTTGTGAGTGGAATATCACATAATTTAATGCGTCAGTGCAGCGTCAAAGACTACAAGAAGAAACGATAAATGTTGTTGGAACAAGTAAGAAAATTGCGTTTGGCTGTGATCGACTTTTTTGCACTCACATATCACCTTTATCCCTTATTTAATAAGGAAAATTAATTTTCAATCTCTATAATATTAAATGGGCAATATTAATGGCAGATTTTTCCATATTTTGTAAAGTGTACGTGCAAATTTTCGTCAAAAAACCTAGGAAGCGTAATTCTCATTTTACCTGGTATTGCACGTGTCCTTTATCCGATGTGCCCCAATCATAATACCAACCTACGTGCAAGAAATTTCACCATTTTCGTCAATTTTAGTTTTCACTACCAGGAGAATCTTATCATCACATTTACCCCATTTTTTCTAAAGAAAATCACATCGCCGCCAACTTTGTAGAAGATAATAAAAACTTCTTAATTGAATACGAACAAATTGTCATTAACAATATCAATGGCGGCTATTATAAATAATACTACTGCACCGTGATAATACACGTACCAAACCAGAGTTTATACGCGAAATGAATGATATTGTTGGTACGTCCGCTTTGAAGTACGGACTTGACATATGTTGACCTCTTCTTATCCTCGAGAATCAATATAAGGAACGTGAACAAGAGCTTAAGAATGAAGAACCAGCAGTTGAAGCGCATAGCACCGTATATCTAAGGTATTTGCTAAAAATTGAGAAAATGTTATAAAAAATTACAAAAATGTTATAAAATTTGTAAAGGTTAAGTGAATTTGTTAAATTTCATTGAGAATATGCCGAAGAGCAAAAATCACGAAAGACTGCATGATAATAAATAAATGTAAGTAGTAGATCAAAAACTTGCATTATTGTCCCCATCTATTATGCGTCAGCCTATTCCTGTTGTTGTTTTCCGGTATGTTGATCTTAATCCGCGTTTATGATACTATTCAATTTTGTCTCGTTTTAAAATAGGACAGTTTTTGTTGTTCAATTTCTTTTAATTTAATGTTTTTCTCAATATTTAGTGTAGTGATATGATTTCTTTGTATATAATTTATTTATACAATTTATACAATTTTCAGAATTGAATAGTAATAAAAATAAAAAACAAAGTCATACCTAGCAATATTGCACATTTATCAAGTAGAATACGCTACTACACCAATAGTGAAGTAGTTGTGTGGTGTAGTAGAGAAACGACAATACTTTATCCACTGTAATACTCCCCCTTTAGGAAACTTAGGTTTATAGTAAACTGAATGTAATACATTTGGACTGTGTTTTGTGTATTTGAAAAGTTTGTTTCGTTTTCGAAAATTGTAGGCTTGGCTATCTTTTTAGAAATTGTCTCAGCGTCACTGTAAATGTGAACTTTAAAAACTTTGCCGTCTCTGAATAAGGCTTTGTACAGCGTCTCGTATCGAAAGTGGAGAGAATATTTACCAATCTTACGGACAAAGACATAATGGTTTATTTTGAAAGTCTTTAGGAATATATATACCGGTTTCAAATGTAAATATACATTTTTAAATTGTTCTTTCCATTTGTACAAGAAATTGGTAAAGTACCTAGTGTTCCTAAGAGAAACAATCTGTCCAGGTAACCGGATGTTTTGCCCATGGACCCATTCGCTCCGAATAGCATGAAGATCTTCTTTGTACGTAGACGCAAACAAAGCAGAAGTCCAATTTCTGGTTTTGTTCCTTACAGAGAAAGTTTCTTATGAATTCTTCCAACCATCCCATTAGCTGGTAAACTGAAATTACAATCTTATTGGAGCTTAATAAAAATTCTGAAAATGTTTGAGATGGGAACTGTGGTTAGGGGTACACCGAAGCATGAGATATATTTCTTTAAAGATACCATAGCAATGGTAGAAACCTAAATGTTTCTGTAAATGCGTTAGGCCAATGCATAAAACTGTCAATAACTGGATTGAAGTGGCGGACATAAAATATCTAAATGGATATGCTCAAAACGCCCTTTAGCAAGAGGAATTTTACCTACATGTGATTTGGTATGTTTGACCACTTGCGTTTTTTGACCAGAACAACAGTGCGCTGACCATACCATAATTTGTTTATTCAGGTTTGATCAAAAATATTTCTTGGTAATTAGCCTTCTAGTTGCTCTAATGCTGCGGTGAGAAATTCCATGCAGCTTCATCGAAAACTAATCTATGCAAAGCGATAGGGGTAAATCTAACCAATGGGGATAAATTTTTTCACACCAGATTTCCAAATGTGGAAAAAAGATTTTGATCAACCCAAGATTGAATGACTTCTCAGGCGTTAAAAGTTCTGTGTTTTCTATTTGTTTTTTTCATAAGAATATTAAGGTTAAATCTGTTGTCTTCACGAAGCTTATTTCGAAAACAAATCTTTTAATATATAAATGTCCCACGGGAAATGTGTGATGATTGGTGAAAATTATAAATTCACGACTCTTAAAGAAATGTGAAAAGTGTTTTATGTTAGAGTAAGCCGCCAATAATTCCCGATCAAAGGCAGTGTATTTTCTTTCGCTTGGACATTATTTTCTTCAAAATAGTACCAGTGGTTCTGTTTTGTTATTAAGAAGTTGTTGCAGAATTCCGCTTATAGAGAAATTCGAAACATTTGCTGCGACAGAAAATTTTGTTTCACTTTTAAAATGGACGAGAAATACTTTGTCAGAAAGCTTATCTTTGATAGTTTTGAAGCGATCCCTTGAAATTTCATCGTATTCCAATGTTTTGCTTTTAAGTCTAATGACTTTATTAACTGTTTAGTGGATTGGGGCAGTATATTTAGGTAATTTTGAAATGTACCGATGATAGTAATTTACGACTCAGAATTTTGCAAATTCCGAAAGCAACAAATACATATGTGCTGAAAAGGGTCGTAATTGCATTGCAGTTCGGTGAATATATTCTTTTGGCTTACAAATTTGAAGGTAGGCCTTGATCACTGGGAGAAGGAAGAGAGAGAAAAAATTTTTAAAATTGTGTATGTGTGGCAACGTGTATCTATCTGGAATAGTAATCACATTAAATCTTTTAAAATCCCCACATCGTCGGCAATAATTAAGTTCCTTTATGGGAACTAATTGAAGTGGTGTTGTTCGCCATTTCTGGGAGTTAGATGGTCTGCACATCCCGGGCTTAATCAAAAATTCATGTACTGTTTTTATTGTTTTCATTTTTAATGGATCTAATCTTCTAGGCCTAGAAAAAGATAACGCTCCTTCTGTTGCCAGTCTATGGCCAGTAGTATGTTTAATGGGTTTATTATAGTCCGATTCGGAAAGGATAGACTGGATCTGCTTAAGAAAGTTGATCTATTTGCTCTCCACAGAAAATAGTTTTGGTAGTGGTAAAATGTGAAGAGGAAAGCTAGTTTTCCAGACAAACATCAAGTGTTTGTTTATGCTTTACGTCGATTAATAAACTGTATTTATATAGAAAATCGGCGCCAATTATAGGTGCAGATTAATTGACTAATGCAAAAGCAAATTCTCTGCACAGACCGAAATTAACTTTAAGAAAATTCTTACGAAACGTAAATATAGGTTGGCAGCTCTTGGAATAACATCAAACGGAAATTTATAGTCTTTAAATTTATTAATTGGGGAAATTGAAATCTCCACGCTACCGGCTATTAACAATGTCCTTTTTTTATTGACTACGAAGAGAAGACTGCAACGACGATTTGGAAACCGGTTATTCCTCGCCAAAATAATGGGATTTTGTAGTTTGAAATATCTTTTGAAATTGCAGGGTTGTTCACATTGCCTCACTTTACTGTCAAAGTGATAGTAAAATATACAAACCCAATTTGGTGATTTAACGGTACGTCAACTACTACAATATCTACTAGCGCTTTATGCAGATAATTTTTTTTATATGAAAAGGTATGTCTCATTCCACAAATACCCAGGGAAAGTTTATTAAAGTTTCCACAGATATTAGTTGTCACAAGAATTAGATTTTTGACCATTTCTTCTTATCTATCCAACTGAGAACGACCGACATAATTACACCCTACCAAAGTGGTGTAATAGTATATTCACATAGTTAGCACAGTGATTAGCATGTGATTATTTTAATTGAAAACGATAACTTGGGATATAGACACAAACGTTGATGTCCAACAATTGCGTCCTTATAACTAATTTTACAAATGAAGAAAAAGCTAGATTTAAAATGTATTTGTTTAAAGTGGTGAAGTCTAATTAGGGACCTACATATCCCAAATGGAACACATTTGGAGAAGTTGTTAGACAGGATCACTATCCCATTGAACAAGTTCAAGAAAGTCAACATGGCGTCTCTAACTAGGAAGCCAGACGACCACTGAGTACTCTAGAGCTTGTCTAATGTAAGATTTATGCAAGCTTTTAGTAGCCTAGGACCCGTTAAATTCTTTGGATCATATTTTTATCAACCTAAGAAGGGATCAAGCTTTATAAACTGTATACGGGTATCAAAACTGTGTTTAGAGTCGAAAACATTACCTAAATTTTAAATAGTTGGATACATTTTCCAGATTTTGGTTATGAATACGTTAAAAAGAGGGCAATGTATTAATTCAGGCAAATGACAAGTTCTTTTAGTTGGCTGGCTCGTTCTGAAGTTATGAGTCCTTTTCATTTAACGTTCTCTTTTTTCGTGTGTCTTCTACTACTTCTACACGTAGCAATAAATACGAATTTGAAGTTCGGGAATTCTACGCGCGCGTTGTAAACGTGTTATTTTCGTGTGCTTATAAATTTTTACAAATTTTTCGCAGTTTACTTGTTTTAGTTATTTATTGAGGCTTAGGAAAGCCTAATTTACCGTAAATAGTAGTTCGTAAGTAAATTATATTGTTAATTATATAATTTCTATCGCTTGTTGTATTGTGTTATCGTTTTATTTTCTACTACTAGCATTTGTTGCTTTTTGTGTATTCTAGTCTGCGTTTTTTTCATTGTTGTTGTTTTTTGGGATTAATTTTTTGCTTATCCTTCGGAAATTGTGGTTAGTGATATCTAAAAAAGGGTTTCAGTAGAACTGCCGGTTTGAGAATCTTTCGTTATTAACAGTGTTTGCTTATTATTTTCATTATTTCCATCATTTTGTTATTTCTTATTTTTGTTTGCTTGATTTGTTGTTTTTTCCCCGAACATTTATGCTTCTAATTTACTACTTTCCACATCTATTGCCATTCTCACTATTGAAATTTTTTAATAATATGCAGTTTGTGTGCTGTTTTAAGTTATCATTGCAAATACTTAATAAATTTTTCATGCTTTTTTGTCTGCCAACCTGGAAAGTTTGGTTGAATCATCTCGTGCCAGAAGTAACCCTGAATCGGATCGCTTCATTACTTGGTGGATTTGTGATAGACACAATCACACCAAATGTGTTGGTATAATTGGCTGGACAGCAGAAGCAGTGTGAAATGCTATGAAGAGATTACGTTTGTCCCGTCCCGACCGCAGAAAGCGTGATGTCAACTTTTACGAGCTTTTTAATTCGAAGAGTTTCGGTACGTAGAGTTAGCTTCTTCAAACTTGTACAATTCGAAGAGTTTCGGTACCTAGAGTTAGCTTCTTCAAACTTGTACAAGAGCCTCCGTCTTCGCATAAATCTCCTGCCATTCCTTATCGTTAACGTTAGAACTTGTAAATCTGCTATTGGCATTCCGGTTGCCAAATCCGATTAAAGTATCGAGTGTCCATCCTCGCCTCCAAAGAACTTTGGCATATCCCCTATCATAAACTTAACTAGTAATACAAATAATACAAATAAAACTAGTAACACAAAACACTAAATGTTTCTTGAAGTCGAGTAACTATCATTTACCAACACAGAGTTTTCCTGTTTTGCTTTGACTGAAACCTGGTTAAACGCTGATTTATACTTGTCGGAACGTTTTCACAATTCTCTTCAGGTTTTCAAAAAGGATCGATTGAATCGCACTGCTGGCGGGGTCTCCTCCTGAATTTATTGCCGTTCGGTCGAAAATTGCCAGAAAACAGTTATGTGTAACTTGCTCTTATATTCTCCCAAATACGAATATCTCTCTTTATAAGAAATACGCTGCCTTCATGTGCGATGTGGCCGAAAAGTCTAAAAAGTGGTTCGGCTTACGACTATTTCGCCTATCCTGTTGCAAAGCACAGATTTAATTCCCGCAACCACCAATGTTATTGCAGATACCTTCAGTTGATAAGACCCTTACTGCTTGTTAATCCAAAATTTTTTTCTAAGTTTTTCAACTACAAAAAAAAAATCTGCATATATACCTCGTAGGTTTCGTTCAATGGCTCTGAACCCTCTAATGATATCGAAAGCTCAAATCTCTTTGCCGCATACTGCCAAATAAATTTTTAAACTGTTAATTCCGATTTTTCTGTTAACTAGCCGTATCTGATTATTAACACGGTTTCGATTCCTAATTTATTCATTTCAGAAAACGGCCTTTTAGATGGTTTAGAGTCACCAAAATATAGTTCTGGGCCTGGTCCTGATAGGATTCCTTCATGTATACTCATAGCATGCTCTGTCGAGCTATGTGGTGTTATCTCAATGATTTTTAATCAGTCCTTGAAATCAGATGCACTCTCTTTGCGTGGGAAAAGTAGTTTTCTTATTTCGTTTCATAAATATGGAGACAGATATCACATTGAGAACTATGGAAGCATCGCCAAGTTGCGTGTCTTACCTAAATTGTTTGAGCGAATTGTTATTCAGCATTTAGCTTTTGCTATCAAATCCTACATTTTTCCATTCCAGCATGGGACTCATTTTATTTATTGCATACAACAACGATCTGCCCTTGATGTTTAAATCCAGCTATATCCTATTGCACGCTGACGATATTAAACTGTTTTCTTCCTTCTCCTTGGAATCGCAATCGTGATTGCTTCACATTAAATTAAATAATTTGGTTACATGATGCCCGTCAAATTTTTTTAAAATAGATTCAATAGTAGATTCAATTGAATCCGTTCAAAAGCAATTTTTACTGTTTGCCCTTAGGAATTTTGGTTGGGACCCGATCTCTCTGCCTTCTTATGAAAATAGGTTGCTTCTGTTATCCTTACCATCACTTGATAAACGTAGATTTATTCTTCGTGTTTCCTTCTTAATTAAGGTAACAAATGGTACTATCGATTCGTCCGCAGTACTAGGTGAGATAAGCTTCAATGCTTCTAATCGCTTCTCTAGGCACTTTATCTTCATTAAGCTTAGTCCATGCAAATATAATTATGAGTTGTTTAATCCATTCAGAGTTTTTTGCAGAAATATAAATTATGTCTATCACCTAATCTCGCGCGGTTTGCCTATGTCGTATTTAAATTAACTTGCAATCTTAACATCTCGCTATGATTCGAAAATTAATTGGTTTTGTTTACTGTTATCGTTTGCCAAACTTTTGCATATTTGCAATTGCTTAGGAGTTCACTTGCAACTTGGATCTGTATTCATACATTTTTTTTCCTTTACTTCGCCTTATATGCTTTGTATTAGTTTCTAATAATACTTAGTATAAAATTTACACCTAAGAATCAATTTAATTCGGCTGTTAATTTATTGTAGCTGAATTTCATGTGTAAGGAAATAAAAACAAATCAAAATATGTACATGCTCCCTTTACAAATTGATATTTGTTTCCATGTTAGTATCTTGTAATATCTTCTTTTGATTTTCAATAATTTTACCGTCACTAATTTTAATATTGTGTATTTTCCTCATAAAGCAACCATTAAAATTACGGCACCTCGTGCCAATTGAATAGAATTCTTAAAAATCTTTTTGACGCAAGAAACTTTTAAGGAGTATACTCCAGGGAGTAAACGAAGAAAGCATAATCTTTTTAATTTTTTTCCAATTTGAATAGTGACTGAATATATCTCTGGGGACAATGTAAGTACACGTCAATTTACTTCACAAAAATATTGGTGTTTTGAATTTGATATTACATAAGCTTTTTATAAGTACTACAGGTTTCGATCTTTACCTTTTTGCATTATATCAGACTTGACCGAGGCCACAGATAAATAATTTTTCAATTTAGTAATAATTTTTAATTCCACTAACGTTCTTTTCAAACTGTGTGGCATATTTTTCATTGAGGTTACTCTTCTGCTTTAACTCGTCTGTGCCTTCTACGCCTGTTGACTTTGAGTCTTTGGCAGTTATGTTACGATCAGTGCAAAATTGATTCAATTATTACTGTTGACCAGAATTTCTTCCTCCTTTTATTCCCTTAATGGACATACACTGACTGAAAACATTTTGTTTGATTTCATGGAAATGGTGTAGATATCGGGTGTGATATACCATCATCTTTTGCATTTTGTTTTTTGTCATCTGATTGTCGTTTTAATCAATAAAAAAATTTTAAATAGTTGTAAATAATAAAATTTAATTTTGTAGGAAGAAACTGGTGCTTTTTAATTATGGATATAAGGAATTTAAAAGGAAAATATATAATCAACAAATGTTAAGATTTGTTACCCCATTTAATAACTCCAGAGATTCTTATAAAGCCATTTCCATAAAATAAAATCGATTTTATGCTAGAATTTTTAAAGTTTTTAAACAATTGCTGGCTAAATTATTGTAGTATGTCTAGTAGTAGATTTTTGCCTTTTTTTCAATATGACCAACCACTTAGGGATAGGGATGTCGTGGTCGTCGCGTAGTGGATCCCAATGGGTAAATATTACACCTTTACTGGCTGGGAGCTCTCTATAGCTACGATCAAAGCAAACTTAAGCGCACTTGAGTTTTGAATCCGCAATCATTGATTCAAAAGTTCCGATTCTTACCTACTCGACCACTAATGTGGATTAGTACTTGGCTGCTCTTAGATTCTTTTACAGCTTATTTATATATTTATCTTTTAATTGTAATAATTTTTATCCCCACAACAAAAAGTTGGGATCATATTCATTTTGTCAAAAACTCGGAGCCAATCTAGACATTTCTGCCCGCCCGTCTGTTCATCTATTTTTTTGTATGGATATGTGCGCCAAAGGTTTCCTCGATCGAAACACAAAGTGGGAAAGTTATATTATAAAGCCTGAATTTTCTATGCTCTATGTTTTCGGGTGCGCGCGGCTCTTTGTTTGTTTGCAGACACTGTTATATCATTCACAGAGTGTACATGAATATTTTCATCATTGTATCCGTTATTGTTTATGAGTAATGAGCTTCATTTTCTTGTTTTAAAAAACGGTGGTATTATTATTTTATGGGGGTGTCATAACGCCAGTTTGGCCCATTTTCAATACCAATCTATATGCAAGAAATACTAACGTGCTTGCAAAACAACGTGATACCAGACAGCCCAAAATTGGAGGTGCCTGAGGTAACTGTAGCCATAAACATCTCGTATAAAACTTTGTTTAATATATTAGGAGAAAAATTCGATATACAAGACTTTTGTATAGGATGTGTGTCACGCTCACTCACAGTCAAGCAAAAATCCGTTCATGTGACCATTTCACTAAAGAATTTAGAGGTATTTCATGCAAATCCATTTTCGAACTTTTTTGTTGTTACGTAACTACGAAAGAATATGTTTTGACAATGCAAGGAACATTGAAGCAAGCAAGGATGCAAACATCGGCGGGAAAGGTTATGACCAGTGCGTTTTGGGATAATCTTCGCCGATTGTCTTAAGAAAAATAGAACGATACGTACATTATTTGACGTTATTGGTTCGATTGCATTAGAAAGTCAAGAAGACACGAGCGCATTTGAAAAAAGGGTCTTCTTTCTCATGTGAACAAATCAACATAGAGGCCAGTTTGCGCAATCAACATTTTTTGCGTTATTTGGTTGAAAACTATAAGGAAGTAAAAATTATGGCAGGATAAAATAATGGTTGCCCAGAAGCCTTCCTGTATAAGATAACTTATATTCTATACGCCGTTTATTAGGAAATGGGACTCATCTGACGAGAGAATATTTTTATAGGGGATTGATATCTTCCGCACAGATTTTTATTCCTACACATACAGATAATTCAAATCAGAATAATGAATTTCGTTAACACATTATAATTTATTTCATTTAATCGTATCGCCCAGTTTTTATTTCTTTTCGAAATAAATCTCTTCTTTTAATAGAACCCAAATATTTCAATAATCTACGGCTATATGTTTATTTCTATATTACTTTATACACATATGCGCAGTAGTAGTTGTAGTTTAGAAGGTAATCTTTTCTTTTCAGCGAATAATTCGTTTAGTTTAGTAAGATAAGTACTTGTTTTGCTTATTATTTGCTTTAAACTTATTTATTCATTTAATAACAACTCTCTGGCGACGTCTTGCCCATTGCCAATGCCCCATCTGTTCGTTCAGAATATTACAATTTATTTCATTTGTATTTAATTTCTCCCGCGATATTATCTGTTCATCATAAAACTTTCCTTTATCCGCTACCATAAGCCTACTAATACGCTAATACACCCCAGATAATGAGGTTATTTTAGTTAATGTGTTTTGTTAATTCAAATATATATAGTTAATAAGGCCTTGTTTTTTTGATAAAGCAAGTTTAGATCGCAGTGAAACACAATTTGTTTGTTTGGTAAGTGGCACCGAAAAAGCGGACGTTTACTGACTCCAAGTCAGACACTCCTTAGGAGTGTGAACTTTCATGCTAGTGCACTTTAGGTAAAAAGAGCGAATGAAGTATTAAGTCGAAGTATTAAGTGGAACGCCAGTCTCCGGAAGGACGCAATGTATATGTGTTGAAGAGGTATAATTTATAAATGTTGATGTTGCTTAAAATAACGTTTGGTTGTTTGGACATGCCATAATTTGATGTGTTTGCAACAGACGTATCGCGAGGTACTCTGGCCAGCTACATTTTTCAGGACGCATAAAAAAAAGTTTATGGATCTTCAGATGCACAATATGATTACATTTTATTGTATCATTTTCAAAAAAAGTGAGAAGTGAAATCTTTTTGCGCATAGATAATTTATGAAAGCCAACCTAGTTTTCTTTAGGTCGGACAGTTCCGGCAGGGTACTTTAGTCGAATTATATTACGAACCGATTACGACAAGAACCACTTTTGATTTCACTTTAATGAATAAACGGTCTATCTGATAAAGAGTACGAGAATATTTTACCGAAAACATGGAAAGCCTGCATTAATATTTATATAAATAAATATAAAAATTGAATCTTAAGATGTATAAACATATATATCACCTTAAAAAAAACAAGCAGAACAACATTTTAAAAAAATTTTCCGTCCTATATTTAATTTAATTTTAGTATTATTATTATTATTATTATTATTATTATTATTATTATTATTATATAAATTTAGCCAGGGAATAAATTCTAAGACTAAAGTCTTAAAGCACTGGCATCTAAGGCTTTATTTTTATTAATATTATTATTATTATTATTATATAAATTTAGCCAGGANATAAATTTAGCCAGGAAATAAATTCTAAGACTAAAGTCTTAAAGCACTGGCATCTAAGGCTTTATTTTTATTAATATTATTATTATTATTATTATTATTATTATCAAAAACTCTACCGCACTTGAGATTTGAACCCACGGCCATTTTATTTAATTTTAAGGCGGAGCATCCATTTAAAAATATTTCTTCAGTTTTACAATATCGTTCCCATTGCGAATATAGAATGAGATGCGTTCATAAATAAATTTTGAAGCAGAAAACGTACGATCTTGAAACTAAAGAGTTGGAGACAAAAAGTTAGTAAGCCTTTGTTGCTGTTTTTACACTTCTTGTTATATAGGTGTATTGCAAGTTTTAATGTATATTATGTAAGAGTTTGGTTTCTGTAGCATTTATACACTTTATTTATATTTTACTAGAACATTGACTTAAATGTATGTTTTGGACTATTTCTTTGCAAACGATGAGTGCGCAAGTACGCGCGTATCCTGTACTAAAATAGGCAATACTTCATTCGTTTAGAAGCATCGTCAGATATAACATATCCATACTCTCCTATATTAGCTCCTGTTATTGTTAATGTTAGTGTTGATGCAGTCGCTATTGCCAGCATTATTGATATTAGTGTTATCGTGGTTGTAATTGCTACTGGCAAGGTGATTGTTTTCATTATTTTTATACCCATCACCGAAGGATGAGGTGTACATTCATTTTATCGAAACGTTTGCAACTCCCTGAGGGGAACATCAGAGACTCCACAGAGCATCAAATCTTAAAATGATTTAAGCGTGTCCGTCTGTATACTGTCTGTTTTAAATATTCTCCTCGCCGCAAAAATGGGCTATCGACTTGAAATTTGGCAGAAATAATGGAAGTTCCGACACTTCTTGCGGGATGGTATTCAAAATGGAACAAGTCGACCGAAGGACACGCCCGCAGCACCACGTAAACGGAGAACACCTCTGTTTTTCAAAGGGAATGAAAAATTGGTTTGTAGCTCATTACTCATAAACTATACCAAGTAAATGTACAAAAGTTAGAACGCATATTCTATGGAAGATGCTGTAACATTTGTGCAGAAAAATGAAAAAAATTAACAACGCCTACACAATATTACAGTGTATCAAAATTTAATTATTTTTCATTTACGTAGTAAATATAAAAAATATAATTAAATATATTTTCCTTTACCTTTATAACGTGCAGAAACAAGCTTCAAAAATCCCATTAAGTATACAAATTCTTAGGCAGATTCAAATATTAAATGCACCTAACCATTTTGGCCTGTTTGTTTGTCCATCTGTCTGTTTGCGCAACTTTCGAGTATATGTCATAAAGATTCTCCCGTTAGCGAAAATGAAGACATCGCCTACAAATTTGCATAATAATTTGGAATTGACATAAACTTTGCAAAGGTCGCGCCTACAACGTCCACATGCATATACTACAAAACCTTTAGTTTGAGAATAGAAGAAATCAACTGCGCCCACTCCATGTTATAAATCTAAACGGAGATGAGTATAAAAGATTCGGTCCCGACCGAATTTAATTTTCTTACTTGTTGCTTTTGGAATTGTTTGTGTGATGTGTTTTGTTGGTTATGAAGGTATTATTATTGGCGGGGTAGTGTGCAATTGCGTGACGTTTAAAAAACTATCTTCTATTTTCGTTGAGTTCGATGGATGACTTGAAAATCATTTAGTTTTGCATTATGCATTTCGTCGTTCGATATATATTTCGAGAAAATAAAGGCAAAATAAGAAGCAAGCTTGACGTTTGTTTATTTACAAACAAACAACGTGTACAATTCACAATAAAATCGTCCAGACGTAAATGAAAGCAAAATTATATAAAAGTTTTAATAAAATGAAATAAGGTAAAATAATAAGCATGACAAACATTGTATCTCACGTGACGACGACTAGATATAGACTCTTTATGACGGCAGTTCACTATAGACTGATATTACTAGAAAATATCAGAGACGACTAAATAAATTTTGCTCTAAATTCAAACTAGGTAATTATTACGGACTTTTTGTATTTCTGTTTTGTAAATAATGCAGTTAATTAGCAGCCATTTGACAGTTTGCTCCTTCATTCTCGTTAATTGAATGAGCGCATAGTCTGTTAATAGTTTCTTTATATGACGTCGCATTTTCTCAAACGTTTGCAGAGCAGAACCAAATTTGTGTTTTTAAGTGAAAAATCGCTATGGTATGCACATAAGTGTATATGTCTTTTCTTTTAGGTACTAAAAACTGTTAGCTATAGAAAAGAATTATAAGAAGAAGTTTCCTTAACGGTGTTCCGCTACCTCATAGGTCATTGACTTTTGTTGACAACCGTAAACACAAACCCAGAGAAATCTCCAAAACTGATATACGCAGACGCTACACTTCCTCGTCTTTTTTTACTCAAACCCAGTCTATTGCAATAAAATCGCTGAAACTATCGTTACTTTTCAAATTCATCTATCTTTAAATAGGGTTACTATTCGTGATGCCTCTGAAGTTTCGATTAGCTTCACGTCGCCACACTCTACGGATGTAGCTACGATAGCTGTCGTCACAACCTCAAATGGACTTATATAAGCGAAACTGAAATTGGTTATGTTGGGGCCTTGAAAAACAATTTTATATCTCGTTTCGTTACTGATTGCAGTCTTTGTTCTGTTTCTTGGCATGCAGATGGGGACGTTAATCTTTTATATAAATTTTGAATATTTCCTTTTTCAATCTAGGAACGTACTGAATGTTTATAAGAGAAATTTGGTCTTTGGGTTGTCTAATATTGGATTGTTGCATATATTCTGATAGATTTTTCACTTGAAAAAGACATTCATTGAGAAAAATTCACACAATGTATATTAATCAAAATGTTTTCCATCATTTTCTACAACGCTTTCTTGTCGAAAAGACTTATCTCGATTTGGCAGCAATCCAATTGTGGCCCCATTTTCGCACTTTTTCAATTTTGCGAAGTAGCGGATCAGCCAAGCCATTCTGCATCGATGCGAACAAATGGTAATCAAAAGGCGTCATGTCTGGTGAATACGGTGAGTGCGACAGAACTTGTGGCAGGAGAAGTGGATAAAATGGCATTTTTAGTCGATTCGTATGGTAGTTATTTTCCTTCTGTTTGAGCTTTTTTGCAATTCATGGTCCGCGAACTTTTTCGGTCCTCCAGGTCGTCTTTTATCATTGATGAAATTCACCATTTTTAAACCACTTTCATCGATAAATGATAAGTGCGTTTTGCATTGACCAACGCCTTACTTTTAATATCAGGAAGTAAATGCAAATCGGTTAAAATATCGGGGTCGACTAGTGCCTCTCTTCACTACAGTTGCTGACTAATTCGCGGTCTCACATTTCCAGCAGTCCGTGGCTTACGTTGCTTTTCATACGTGCTTCAAATAATATTTCGGAGAAACGGTGAATGGTGAAAACTTTGTTGAAACATATAAAGAGTTTATCGCCTTTTGAACTTATCTAACAACTTTATATCATTTCGATGAATCGACCGATGATAGCGTCGTCATAGTTGCTATTATATTTTGATTTATCATTTTTATCTGACTATTGGTCCGAGGCACATCAGGTGTAGTCTGAACATTTTCGAAATTATTTTCTATACAACAGATACTTTTTACATGAATGCATTGCAGTCTGTAAATAATTTGCAGAGAATTCCTAACAAATAATGTATAAACATTTTTAGTGAATAATAAGCTGCTTTGACTTCCAATATATATAGGATGGAAAAGAAGAAAAATGTAAGATGCAGCTTCGATTCATACAATTTTATTTATATTGCCCTAAAATCATCTTTTGATGCATCTGTATGCGGTTTATCATGCAGTCACATCATTTCTGTCTTAAAACTGTTGATTGCGTTTTGATTTATAACAAGTCAGTTTTCTTTTTTAAGTTCTTGAATCCCACGACGTTTCTCCGCATCAATTGAAGAACTTTGTTGACCGCAGTTTCTCAAAAACGTCCTGGAAAGTTACTTTTTTAAACTATTTTAGTGTCTATAATCAATACATAATCTATATTCACCTGATTTTTTTTTTACTAGTACTACTCTATTTGCTGCTGGTGTTATTGACGACCCAATAACTCCGGTTTGCAGCCATTCTTCTACTTTATTTCGAATAAGCTCGCGCTCGTTTACTGGTGAAGGTGAAATGAATAACTGACATGTATAAAATTCTGCTTGGGTATAATCTTCATGTTGACTGGACGCTATTAACTGTGTTCGCTTGGTGAATAATCGAAAATGATTTTTTTGAGAGGGTTTTTATACCTTGTTGGCAAATCAAGTTGGTTTCCACTCATGTTATATGCCGATAAATTGTCATTTTCTTGTTCATAATTAAATTTTAATTCTTTTGAGTTTATCGTATCGAAAAACATTTTAATAAGATCATATCCTATAATTGCCCCATATTTAAGTGTATTATCTTTTAATATTACAAAATAATATTCTGTTTCCACTCTGTCTATGCTTACTTCGACTTTCTATTTACCACGTGTATTTTTGTTGCTTTGCAAACCGTAAAACTTTTTAGCATAAGGTTGTAGAACGTAATCCTTAAAATTCTTTTATACATACTTTCTCTTATAATACAAACATCAGTGTCTATTAAACAGCAGATTTGTGCATAGTTTATGAAAACTTTGTTGGTTCTATCTTCTTCTACGATAACGTCTATCACTTCTTTATTCTGATTTTGTTTGCCGCGATTTCTAGCAACATATCCATACTTATTACATTTAAAACATTTCGTTGCTGATTTGCATTCTACGTTTTCAAGTCTTCTTAAGACACAGTTATAACAGTGTTCTCTTCTGTTCGTTTTCTTTTCCATTTTCAGAGGGCTTTCTTTTTATATTTTTCTCGAAGTTCTTTAAATGTTTCAACTGCCTGTATTGGGTACTTATACTAGCTTTAAATTCTTAACCCATTTACTAAATGTTGAATTACTGATAGTTCATCAACTGTATCCGTAAGCGCTATTTTTTTGCATGAAATATGTATTCATGAAACGATTCTTTTTTTAACTTATGTCTTTCTGATAACTTTCTGTGCATTTCGACACTCTTCACCCTTTTATCAAACTTATTTATTCACAAAATTTTTAACATTTCCTAATTGCTCAATTCGAGAAAAAACTGCGCTGTACCTATTATTATATTACGTGCTTGTAAATAGTTTTGTTCTTCAGATAAATTTTAAGCATTCGCATTCTTTTCAAAGGCTTGAATCCACTTTTTGACAGGTATCGTGTTGCCATTAAAACATTGAGTAATCTTTGTTAAGAAATATTTGTTTCATTTTTAGATTCATTAACCACTTTTAATATTAATAGTTTAACCAGCTCGCTGAATTCACTGACTTTGATAGCCATCTTTTCATCTTTTCGTGTTCACAATTCTTCCATTTAAATATCTTCTATACCGTACTTTTTATTTTCTTTTGTACAATTTAATTTAATTTTTCGAGCTTATTTTCCTTTTGCGACCTTGCGACTGGTTAAGAATAATTTCCTTTTGTTGAGCCCACCTTCTTTTCATTGAGCCCCCAAATGTAAAACATGTTGGTATTAGCTTACTAAAGTTAAAGATATTAGAGTTTATTAAAATTCATTAGTAATAATAGAAATAATAATAATAAATATAATAATAATAGTAAGCAAAGGGTTTAACGACTGTATCCGTCAACTTCCACATAACTACTTGTTACTCTCTGTTTCTTTGTGAAGTCACTTCGCCCGCCACACCAAGAAGTCTAGATTGCATTGAGTTTCATTTAAGCATATTTAGATAGTCTAAAGCACACACATACAAAAGGCTAGAACAAACGCTGATCGTTTCGTTATTGTGCTTTAGCAGTCAGTGAGGTGCGTGCAAAACACGCCATCCTATATTTCTCTTGGAGTAGACTAGAGCTTTGTTAACTTAGGAAGCTGCAAACTGATGAAGCACAGTTAATGTTTTATTACAAAACGAATAAATCGAATAAAACGCGGAATCAAATATGTGGGCACGTAAAACCGATCGCCGAACTTCAATCATAATGCGAGTCGCGACATCCCGTGCAGTGAGGCTTGCTGTGCTGGTTTATTTTCCATGTACGTTAATTGTAACAGCACTGCATTATCAACTACGATATTTTGAACCTGCTTCATAGTATTGCACCAGTTTGCACCATTGTAACCATATTTTGTAAGGCAAAAAGTACCTGGTTAAAGACGAAGACGCATCGTCTTAATTATACCGAAAGTTCCATAGCATTTTTTCTTCATCTACATAAATTTTTTTGAGGCGGACCAGCTGAAGAGCGATGAGTTACATCTCAATTATGGATAACCAATCCAGCTATACTTCGAAAATCGTATTTTTATGGTTTTTCCTGGAGTTTTAAGAAACAACAAGCTTAATACAATTTATTTTGGTTTCCTTACAATTACATATTTTCCTTTGCCATCATGTCTTTTCAATTTTCGCCTGAGTAGATAGTGAACTTATTGCTATTTTGATTGTCGCCACAGCACCGTTTTTACAACTTTCCCCTAGCATATCGCTTAATGAGATCCCGATCTGACATGTATATAACATCGCTTTTGGTATACCCATACCTTATATATATAAGTTAAGTGAAACCAAGTTTAATTACATAATTATGTTAATTATTCTTATCGAGCATTGTGTGGAAACATAGGTAACATATGAGGCAGGTAAATATTGTTTATTCTTACAACTTAAAAATTAAATTTGCAAAGACTTCGAATTGCAAAGACGTGAATCTGATTGGTGTGTGACCAAAAAGGTAATTTAATAAAATATCGGTTAACTTATACACATACAGTTTTTCGTTAATTATAGAAAATCAATTTTAATCAAGTACATATTGATCATTATTATCTGTGATGCTTTGGCATTTTCTTTGCCAAATCCTTTTTAGCGACGCTTCAGTCGGCCAATTTTTTACCATCAAGAGACTTTTGCAGAAGCCGAAACAAATGATATTCAGACGGTTCAAGATCCGATTGTACTGTGACGGCACACGGAGTGAAAGCGTCACTCACGCGTCAAGCGTCACGCCGTCGGGCGCCGTAGGGTTAAGCCTCAACGGCAGGTACCTACGTTAACCCCCTGTCACACATCTGTACTGTGAAAGCATCAAAACTTCCGAACTGTGTTTAGCCAATTTGTTCCAAGTCGTCAAAGATGTGCGTCAGAGCGACATCGGTTCCTTTGTTCACTCACAGCGTTTTCATCGTCCACTTTACTTTTTTGTAGCGATTTTATTTTTTTTTTATGGCAAAAGAGCATCAAATAGCGTGTTTCTTAGCCCCTCCCTCTCTTAAGAGACGGCCGTCCTCGGTGAAAGTTGGAATATTATCACTTTGCCGTTCTTTTGTCCTTGCCTGGCATAGTTTGAATGACAATGTTACAAATCACTTGTCATGTGATAAGTGTGGCCTTGACGTCTTTATGTGGAAGGTATTTTCGACACTCAGATTTTTTTTTTTGTTCTGTTAATATGGAGTTCGCTATCAAGTGCAATCAGGTAGGTTCCTGTAACACTTTTCATATAACACATTGATGTCGCTGCTGCAATACTGTTTACGACTGCTACAATCTGATTTCCACAGATGGCAACGTTGTTTCCGTCAGCGAAGTTCGATATTATACCATTATGTTAGACGGGAAACACAGTTATTTTCTTACACTATAGTTAGGCTTAGGGTACTTAATTAGGAAATGAAAAAAATTATCCAGAAGGACTTTGATATAGGATACTTGCACTCTATCAGTTATTGTGGTGCTTGTAGAGTGCTTATCTACAATAACATTTGTATTTCGAGAATCAAGTAAGGTTGGGTTTATTATTCCTACCATTACAAAGATAACGGTCGACACCAAAGTTTCCAATTCGGAATTTATTGTCCTATTCCTTGCAAGCAATGTTTCGTATAAATATTCTGTATCAATTTGTTTGTTCTTGGAAATTGTAAGTGTGTTATTATCCGTATTAGTTAAATTATTCATGTGTTCTTGCGTCCTCGAGTTTATCATTACATATCTTTTTCCTGCGCTTAGGAACTCTTGGTGTTTCGCAAACATGCATAAGCTTGGCAACCGATAATAGTTAACAATAATTAATTTTCGAATTATAGTGACTTTTTAGGATTAAGAGTTAGT
>KK499946.1:116707-280588 GCA_000688715.1 Glossina pallidipes | reverse complement strand
TAATAGTTGTGTTGAGCAGCAGAAAGTATCGTTAAAAACACAATAAAGAATAAATTGTAAATAATCCTACATTTAGGAACACAACAAAACTTGAAGCGCAGTTTCTTCAATTCAATATCCACGGTCTAGTGATACGAACCGACTTGAGGAGCAGGCAAATTCGTAACAATATTTTCACTTTTTTTTCTTTTTCATTATTTCCCGAATCACTTCGAGTTAAATGCATTTTTATTTACAAGTCGCATTAAAACACGCGATTAAAACTAAACGTAAATTACATTCAATTAAACTCTCTACACAAATTATACGTGGGATGACAAAACGATTAAGAACGAAATACATCTAAATTTAATAAATTTCGAACAACAACCGACCACTCTCGTTGATCTCCTCTTTCGTTCTCACTCTCGTTCATTTCCTTTCTTTTTTTTTTCTGAAGCCCCTCAAATACTCCAGATGTCGGTTTTGATTTCAACGGTCTAAATGTGGGGATTCTGATGTCAATGACAAACTGAAGAACCAAAAAAGTCCGAAGACTCCCAGAGAACTTTCAAATAGCTTAGCAATTTATGAATCAACTGTTTCTAGACAGTTACACGTGATGGGATGGATCCAAAGGGAGGGATAATGCCTAGCATACGAATTGACTGAAAGTACCATTTTGAATCGCTTCAACACCACGGTCTCATTGTTTTCAAGGCAAAAAAGAAGAGTTTTCTGGGACGTATTGCGACTGACGACGAAAAGTGCATCTAGTATGACAACCCTAAGCGCAAAACGTCATCGGTTAATTCAGTAGACCCATCCACATCGACACCAAGCGGAATATTCATGGCCATAAAGTTATGCTGTACATATGGTGGAATCAGCAACGTGTAGTGTAATATGAGCGCTTAAAACCTAATGAAACTGTTAATGCAAATGTGCACCGAAGTCAATTAAATAAATTAAACAGTGCAGCCATGGGGGTTTCAGAGACGTTAACTCATAATCTTGCATGACAGCGCTCGGTCACACGTTGTAAGATTTGTCAAGAATACAATATCGCAGCTCGGGTGGGAAGATTTGGCGCGCCCAGCGTAATCACTGGACATAGCGCCTTCTGCTTACCACTTGCGCAGCATAGTTTGGCTGGCAAGGTGTTCCGTATAGATGCAGAAATGCGAAAATGGGTCCATGATTGTGTCACTGCCAAAGCGATATCGATCTTTCAACGCGAAATCAACATGTTGCCAAAAAACTAAAAAATGATTAAAAATATTTTGATTAACATATTGTACCAATTTTTCTCAATAAATGCCTTTTTCAAGGGAATAAACTATCAAAGGAGATACAAGCATTTAGTATATATATGTTTAAAATAAACCTGACCGCCAACTTTATCAACGTTCAAACAAAGAGCTTCGTGTTTACGATGAACCTTCTTTACTCATCACTGTGGATCGTCTGTTGTTGATTTTCGGAATTAGAAACAAAGACGAAAACTTAGTTGCTTTCGGTTCTATATAAGTTAAATAAATTGGTAACTTTTTGGTTCCACTTTTAATTTAACATATTTACTTTTATTTGAACAGAATTAAAGCTTAAATCTAACTCTATTTTAATCAAATCAAATTTAACCAAGCCAAACTTGAATTTAACTTGACCTAGAACAAACTTGAACTGATTTTACAAATGTGGGAAACGTTTGGGTTGGCTAATTATTGACAGCGGTCAGCACTTTAATAAATCTAATGAAACCGGAGAGAAGTATTTATTTTAGGGTGTAATGGGAGAATTGTGTATGATAAGCTAATATGGCAGTTGCTCTTTATGAAGTTCCAAGTTTATTACAGTGTTCATTTTTCATGTGATGACTTTTAGTTTCACACACTTTTGCAAAATAAAAGTGCAAATTATTGTCCCAATTTTATTTAATTACTTCTGTTGTTATTATTTAGCTTCATGTGTTTATCTTTAAATAAAAAGGAGCACGCATAGATGAAAGATTAACTAAGACACAACTTAACAATTATTGTTGATTTGGAAGTTTCTAGGCTCTCACATTTTCGAAAATTAAAATTTCATTTTGATATTATGATGAAGGCTTTCATTAGCATATCTACTTAATTAACTTAATTGGGCCCAGCTTACTATGTTCTAAATTCGCAACGGTATTTGTTATTTCTTCTTTTATGTTTTAATTTCACAGCGATATTCGCCATGGTTTAATTTCACACAGGTAATTATTATTATTTCGTTCGTGTGGAAATTAATTAATTGGCCAACAATTATTTGACAGTTGAACTTTCCTGAGCACAAACATTTTAATAACTTGAAACTTTATCTCAATACATTCTCATTGGAAAAATTTTTGATATTTAATGATCAATTATTGTTGAGAAGTTTTTCTTCCTTCTTTATTTTCAAATTATCGTTCAATGTTTCAAAGCTTAATATTTCGCGTACCAGTGATTCCAATTTTGTTTAATGATTACAAATCTTTCTTTTTTTGAAAGTATATCTTATCTGCCGTATAGTATTAAAAGGCACTTCTTCGGTATGGGAAGCGATTGTACTAAATAAAAAAACACTAAAGCAAACATTTAATTTTGACTTTTTTTCCCTTCTTCCTTTTTTTTTGGTAACTTGACGGATGGGATTTTAACCATGTCTCTTCGTTACATGAGCCGAGAGTGTTGTCTCTGCGCTGTCACCACTTGGTTTTTTATTTTCATAATTTTGAATTTTATTGATTTGTTATACATCTAAAATATTTTGTGTTATTCTATTCTAAGAGTGTCTCATTCTCATGTAACTTTTGCTATTTTGTGAAATTTTGTTAATAAAGCTAACAAACGTTTACATTTTGAATTCTGTTAGCACCCGCTAAACTGTCGTTCTTTTTTGGTTTTATGTTCGGTCTCTTCTAGAAGGATCGCCGAATTGTAACTGTACATATGTATATATATAATCGATATGTTACATTATTTGAATTCCAAAAATACTTGATCTGTGCTATTGTTTAAAAAGACAACTTAAAAATCTTATCTTACAACGAACAGTATATAAACAAACAATAAGTTACAATATGGAAACAAACAGAAAATACAGTATACCATACAATATTGGCGCTGATATAAAAGTTCTTGGACGACGCTGACGATGTGCTATCAAGGAGGATAACAGTGGTGAGATTGTGTATTGCAGTTGTAGTCGCACATTTATTTTTAGTGCGATATTGTGTTTCTATAACTATCAATTCTTTTTTATCATTTTTTCACAAAACCTTTGTTTCGGTGTATACATAATAACATTAGAATTGCATGTAGCAAAAAGATAACTTTGTCGGATGCGTTTTTATCCGTTTCTTTTGTCATTGGACATCATCAAAAGTGCAACGACAAAAAGTCTATTAAGCAACAGCGATCTTCGTATTTCCTTCATCTAGCGTTCAACCGTCAACTCCTGGGGGTAATCACGTGGATAAAAGTTAGCTTTTGCTTTGGTATTTAGACGTTTTTGCCGAACAGCCAGGGGTAATCACATATGAAAAATTTGATTTTTGCTTGCGGTTTCATCTGGTTTCGCTAAACAATTGGATGCGAAAATGAAAGCTAACTTCAGTTACGTGATTAGCTCCCTGAACGCGAAAGCGAAAGCTACATATTTCATACGTGACTACTCCTCTTATATTTACAGGTTTTTATACATGCTTACAAAGTAGGTAAAATATTATTATTATTATTATTATTATTATTATTATAATTTTAGACTAATGAAACAAATTCTTAGACTAAAAAAAAAAAAGAAGACGTTAAGCACTAGCAACACAGGTTATCGGCTTTAATTTATAGAAGTACATTAGATATTGAACCTAGTAGTTTTAATAAAGTAATATATTGTATTGATATTCTGTTCTGCAGCTGATTGTAGAATGTCCACAGGATTAGTCGGTCCAAATGCAATACTTCTAGCCAAGGAAAAGTTAAGGCAGTCACAGGGAATGAGCTTCATAGTGAGAATTTGTCCACAATTGCAGATTGGGGAGGAAGACTTCTTTAAGGTCCATTAGTGAGTTGCAAATGTATAGCCAAGGCGAATTCTCGAAAATGTTTAGATTTGAATATAACGGTGTATTTAATTCAGTGTTAATAGAAGAGTAGTGCTGACGATGGTATTGCAGGTTTCCTTCTGAAATTTCCCCTTAAATTTTTTTCCGAATGTATCTTTGAAGATCCAACTTTTCCATGACATCATCCATAATTAGATGTACAGAAGCACCATATTTCGCCGTTTGATCAAGCTGCTCATTTTTAAAGTTTCGGGACATGACAATAATTTTCAATCAAAAATATTTTTCTTTTTAGTTTACAATTAAAAATATGTGAAGCACCCTACAACAGTGACAGTTGTACACTTTGACAAACAAAATAGACATTTGGCAGCATTAACTGCTTGCATTTAAAGCAAGATGGCCGCTATTTGTGTGCTGTCAGTGACTGTGTTATAGTCGGCATTCACATCAGGATTCAAAAGTCGTGTGTTGATCTTTTCTTTGAAGTATTATGCTGATGTAGGCATTTTCTCGTAACGTTCACGCAACACGAAAAGCGTAAATGTGAAGAACAATGCTGTAAGTATTACTATTTGGTGATCGAGTGTTCAAGAGAAGGATGCTGTCTGCAATATTTTCCCTGCATTGTAATATGTTGAAATTTGTAATGCATATACCTTAATGTTTATTTTTATGTGTTTTTATTAATTCAAAGATTATCTTTAATATTTCCATTCTTCAATGTGTCATATAGATTTTTTTATTTTTTATTTTATGTTATTTTATTTTATTTACTTATACATGGAATGCGACTAAATTTAGCAGTCGAATTCAAATACAATTTAAAGTAAATCTTATACTAGTTGGTTTAAAACTAGTATACAATATAAAGTAATATAAGAAACAACAAAAGTAATGAAAACAAAAACAAAGAAACTATAAAATAATTATTTGTGTATAAATAAATAGAAAGAAAAAAAAATGTACACAGCTAGCACAGAAGCACACCCGCAAGAAGAACAGATCCAGGGTGCAAGTGGACCCTTAAGCCATTGCAAACATGAATAAGCTTGGCAACCGACACATTAACAACACCATATAATTTTCGAAAAAAAAGTGAGATATTACGAACGCAAGTTAGTTTATGTACGACATAGGAAGATCGCGTGAATTAAGCAAAGTTGCTTTAATAGACTTTAAAGAGTCCGATAATGAGAATAAGTGATAGATATCATTTAGGTTTCTATAAACAACTCTAATATCATATGATAATGTCAGCAGGAGTAGGAGGATCGCTTAAGTAGCACAGGACTGAAGCTGACACAGTGATTAGTACCCCACCCCCTGTGCGATCTAATCTATCTTTTCTGAATACCTGCAACGAGTTACGAATGTAAGTCAGGCTTTAACCATGTTTCGCTAAAGACCAAACAAGAGAACTGCGTACAAACTGAATTTAAGAAAATTGAGCGAATCTTTGAGTTGAGGCCTCTAACATTTTGATAGATGAACGTGAATGTTAATTGCCCCAAAAAGCTTTTAGTTTTTTATACCCGATTGTCGAGCCATGTTCATGCTTCGTTGCCTATCCCTAGTCAAGAATTCCTTAATTAAGGATCAAGCTGGATTTATTTAAAAAGGTTTCAGTATGCGCAGTAGGAACCAAAAGCTTAAACGACAAAATTGTTCTGGTTTGCGAAGGGGCAAATTTGAATATGCTAACCCTCCTCAAATGTACAGATAAGGTTTTTAAAGCAAGGTAATTTTTTACATTAACCATCGACGTATCAAGCAATAGCCTTGACACAAAAGTTGCCTTCTTAGCAGATACTGCCTTCAAACAAACGTCATCAGGAATACAATTCAAGAGTGGGGAATTAGTAATTGGCAAGCATGTACACACTAATCCCGCACGTTAAACTGCCAACTCACCAGAATTGAAATGGGAGGATTTAGATTTATTTACATTATTTGTCTTATATGGAACCGGTGCTAGTGGAGACTGTCTACAAGACACACTGGACGTATTAACTTCTCTACTTACCGTGCATGAGACGTTCAAATTTGCTGGCTCGGCCCCTTTCAGTAATACGCAATCTTCAAAGGCTATTTGGAACTATTCAACTTGTCAAATGCGGCCACAAGCATCTTCTTTGCATCGGCTAGACCCATCTTCGCTTGTGCAAAGAGTTTATAGAATTCAATATCTTTTTTTCCACAATCAGGGCAATATCATTTGAGCCCTTTCGTGCTGTCCACCTCAGCATCCGCCGTGCCCAACCAGACCAGCACATTTGGGGTGACCATGATGCTCACACAGCCAACACGTCATGAATCGATCGGAACCCGAACCCGGCTTGTTTTGACGATTATATAAACATGCTATCAACTGCATGTTTAGGCGCTGCATGAAAAGGCGCTGTTATTTTCACTGACTTATTAGTCAGGAGAAGATAACTATGTTGACTTGCCGAAAACGCAGATGTTACTTATGTTTATTGTTGTTTGTATATTGATGATTGTAAATAAGAATAACTTTTCAGTTGAAATAAATTCGTCGACAGAGCCCAACAGAGAGCAACGAAACTAATTTACAACGGAGCCAGTTTATATATTGGAATAAGACACCAACCACGATCACTTTGTGCACCTTCGAATTGTTTCATATTTATTTATAAATCTTTCCACCGATTCAACTATCAACTATCGACCGAATTCGGCGCTTGAACGTCCTAGACGGGTGGTGAGAACAAGAGGAACGCGATCATTCACAATTTTATTCAACGACTTTTCAAACTGTGGGCGCCAAGACGCTTTAATTTCGGATGCGTCATCGTTGTTGTCGATGTAAAGCTCGGCCTTTAAATGTCGTTGGTAGTAAATCATTGACGGCACCTTCGTGTAACAGGATCACAATTAAACTACTACCTATTTGAAATGAACAATAGCATTGCTGGCTAGCTACTTGATCACTCCACGAGAAAAACGGTCCATCCTGTAAACGTCTCCCAGTAGATATTTAAAGGATTTGTTGTATAAAGGCGTGGAAACTGGAAATGAGAGCTTTGAAAGTAAGGCCCCCTTCCTTCAAATGATATTACGAAAATTACGCAACTCTTACCTTAGCGCTTTAAGCTGTAGCAAAGAACTTTTTCCAATACAATTGCTTTAATACACATCTAGTCATTCTCGCATATTTTACTGTTTGAAATAAATATTGTGGCTTTAGTTATATGGTAGACTACTTAGATATTTTTTAAAATTACAAAATTATAAAAAATTAAAATGAAAAAAAAGTAGTAGTCAAAAAACACTCCTATTGCTGGTGAGCGTTAGTGTCTACGGGGCTTGCTGTTGTGTAATATGTTAGGTTTGTACTGGATAAAGGCTATGTTCATGCGACGATGTTAACTATGTTTGAAGCTGTAAAGGACAACTATCATAGCATTATAGTATGCAATTTCATACGTACACCAGTATTTCGGATCGGATGCGTAAGTGTTTTGACACCCCTACCACATAAAAATGCCAATGAAAAATAAATCCTTATTTGGTAAAAAGTGAAAGATTTAATATTTTATGATAAAAATTAATTCTGTTCTCGTGAAAAGTCAACCTTGATATCGTAACAAGGTCTAATTTCTAAAATTTTATGATGAAAATAGGTGAAGACTGATAAGATCCTTGACAAGAAAATTAAGTCCCCTAATCAAGTCAGTTCATGTTGTCATCTCTTTCCTATTTTTGTTACGAATATAAACTAAGAAGTGCATTAGGCTAAGTGAAAAGCTCTACTGCAACACCATCAACACTTTTATCTAATTAGGCATAGTGGTTATTTAAAGCCAGTGAAACAAAGGAAGACAAGAGTAAAGAAAACTAAATTTAAATCACTTGTTTACCGCCAATCGCAAAACATCGTAGTTGTTATATTAAGCTTGTTTGTCAATAACATACCAAACTTTGATGATATTTTTAACGTGAATTTACATTTTTTTTACGTGTCTAAAAGTTCGCACCATTGAATTTACATTTTTCGGATGTTCTAAGTTTTATTTGCAATTTTTGGGACATCTATTTACATATTATTTACAGGAAATTATATTTGCAATGCTTTAAATCTCGTTCTGGTCTTGTCCGTTCGAACATAGCAATTTAACTCTCTTGACTTGAGTCTCTCGGGTGACTTTCGACTGACTTTTCAACTCCTTTTGGACTGACTCGCCTTCCGTAAATATTGGGCTTATACACACAATTTACCTACCTTTTATAAACAAGTTACCATTACCTAATTTCATCGAGACATTTTTAATCCGCTTTTCCGCTAAATTTCTGCCAATTGTTGCTAATCTTCTCGCCAGCTGCAGGACATATGTATCGCGCAATAAGTGTGTAGTTGGTTTTCCCCTTTCTTTAGAGTCTTGTTTCTTAGAAAATGGACTAATTTCCATGGAAACTCTTATCATCATATATGGTATGGAACCCGTTTACGGTAGAATTTATTGTTATCCCGTAGGTGAATTGATTGAAATCAAGTTTGCCTATCTATAACGTATTGATGTGGAAAATGCGTCATTCTAATTTTGAATTTTGGTAAGAAAAGGTAAGTACGAATTCCCGGGCAAAGCCCGAGGCTAACTCAAGAGTTAGCTCAACACACGTAATATTGAACTTTTCATTTAGTTTGGAAAAAAATTTCGAAAAAACGATTCAAAACCTGAATAGAGACGTTCACTAAAAAACCTGATATAAAAACGAAAGTTGATTCCAGTTCTATAGTAGAAATGAATCTTCAAAAGTTAGCAACAATAAGATTCCGTAATAAATTGCGTGATAACTACTTGTACAATAAATCATAGCAAATCAAAGAAGTTTGTGGACTTTATGGAAATAACATGAACTAATGAATACCATCACAAAGCTCTTTCTCCACTGTGCTGAATGTCGCTTCAGATCCTTCTGCTTATCTAGATAACTGCAAACGCATTAATGCATAGAGCCCAAATAATATTGTTTCAAATTTCCACTCCTCGATACGGTTCGTATCGCTAGATCGTGGATATTGAAAAGAAAATGCACTTCAAAGTTTTATTATGTTCCTAAATGTAGGATTATTTACAATTTATTATTTATTTTGTTCTTAACGATACTTTTTGACTGCTCAACACAACTATTATTATTCTTTACTTGAATGTTCTCTTACAACTCAAATGTTCCTGTGCGACTCGATGTTCTCTTCTGACTAAGCTGCTTTCCGCAAATAGTTTACTTATATACATTTTTACAAGCTTTTTACGATCATTTAACTTCATGGCTTGATTTTTAATCCGTTAACCTGCCCTTCTGCTAATTGTTTTCCGCAGCCGGCAGCGGTACGACGCGCCGCGCATGTGCACCTCGGTTTTTCCCTGACTGTTTTCCTGTTATTCTTTTTCCTCGGCCGGCAGCTGTACGACGCGCCGCGCATGTGCACTAGAGAATTTATTACTTACGATAATCAATTAGTTAGCATTAAATGGATTTGGGGTTTACGTAACAATATAGTACAATAATGCTGTTTCCTTTACTATAACATCTTCAATCTATGCGTACCGCTTACAGTACTTCGAACATGCCTCGAACTGATTGGCAAACAAGATCGAGAAACGTAGAAGCCCATAATGCTGTCATGAGATTAAATCAAAGCAGCTAAACACAGTATAGGAAAGCCGAGAATTCATGCCTACGTACCAACAGCTCAAAATTATTTTTAAAAAAGAAATCAAGGAAATGCTTACGGCAGAGCTCCCTCTTGGAAAAAAATTTTTGCCATGTCAAAAATACTGAGAACTCCAAGAGTCTACATTCAGGTCATCAAATATCTGTGTACCACGTACCTCAGTTTCTTTCATTTCATATTCACAGAGGACGTTAAAATAGTTAATAAGTTAAACGTTTCCTATTATAGAATTTGAGTTTCTCTCGAAACAAGCAAGATTTGCCACAGTTAAATAAACTATCGACATAAGAGCCGAGTAAAAACCATAATAAAGCTATGTAAACGTAGTTTTGATACAAAATTTCAAAATCATACTTTATGATCGTGGAAAAGCTATGGGATATATTTTGTTGAGAGCGACAAGAAATTGAAACAGCACTTAAAATGAACTCGTCATACACGCGAGCCTAATTTTCAAGGGATTAATAACAGTGATGTAGTGAAAAAGATTCGTTCAGATGAGCGGAATTTGTATTCAATTGCACACTCGCAAAAGCTTGATTTATAATTTTTGACTGAGTCGTAACTTTGTCTTCGTTTTGGTGAAAAGAAGTAGATATTATATGGGAGTCAAAACTATCAATAAATTCTGTCTTTTACTATGAAAGTTCAAATTTCCGAAGCCAGAAAAATTACGAATTTGTGGGTGATTTGTACTTAAACATTAGAACTGTAAGCATAAGAAAGAGAAAGATTTTACTGTTTCGATTTGAATGATTCTTAATATAAATGAGTATGCACTTTGTGTCATACGCATAAAACGAAAGCTTTTAAATAACATGTAAAAGAAACTTTTGTGTCGTCTCCAGAATACTAATAAAAATAAAATACATAAGGCGTCCAAAAGGTATATCTTTAATTGGATAGTTTGAGGCTGGATAATACGTAGCCAGCACTACACAAAAACCATCTGATCGGACAATGGACCTGTTTGCAATGACAAATTGCCAACAATATTATAACAGGATCATAAGCAAAATTTGTATGGAGTTGTGGTCGTTTATCGTTACGCGGAACAGTGTGGAAATGACCTGTCTATAGGAATTCGATATTGATTATGTAAAGTTATTGTCATTGAGTTTACGGTGTTGGAATTGCGCTGTGAACGTTTTATGTGTTTTATGTGGATGGTCTATAGCGTCAATTATGAAATTCAGAACAATTGTTGCGGTGCAATTCTCTAAAGCTAGGCGGCTATATCCATTTAGCTAGATGGCCAAATTCGCAATAAGGAATTTCTAGTGAAACTTTATTTTCAGAACATTATTCATGACTAGGATGATGCATGTTAACTGTATTAGCACGGCAGTCTATCCAACTTAATCTTTTCCTGTTCTCTGTTTGTATATGTTAATTGATCTCCAAATTTTCGCCTCTAAAAATTCATACACTCGACACTATCTGAAAACAACTGACGACTGACGTTCAAAAAAAGACTGTCAACTTTAAGTATAATAACGTAGACGATTTGGCGAAATCATATTCCGAAACGTATATTCTAATACTTATGGGAAGTTTTCGCATTAACAGATTCATTTTAGCAGAATCATCCAAGCGGGATTTCGATCGGTCGAAGACATACATTCAAAGATATTTTGAGCCAATAATAATAGTGGACGTGCTAAGTACTGTAACATATCTTGCAATTGTAACTTTGTAGGGGATTGTTAAGTTCATGGACGATGGGTCACACAGAGCACAGTCGGTGTGCCTGGACAAAAAAGGAGCAGGCTGGATATAAGGAGAATAAAGACGAATAGGGAGATTGAAGGTTATAGTCGTTGTATTAAGTATGGCATCTATTTTTAATTTTTAATGTTAGTAAATTGATCTGACTATATTTTCATGCATTAAAATTAACATACAACTAAAAAATCTACTATACGACGAATTTAAGTTATAAAAGTAAATACTTTTTTCACTAGTGCGTGACTTTTGAAAAAAATAGAAAATGTGTAATCAAAAAAATAAAATAAAAGAAGAAGAAAATTGGAATAAAAGCTTGGAATACACACGAATTTCGCAGTCTTGGAAACAAGTCGCTTTATGATTTTAAACAAGTTAAGTTAGTTCGACGTAAATAATCACACGACTTCTAAACAAATTTATTGTAAGAAATCGAATGGAATCGATTTATAAAAAAAAATGTATGTAAGATAAGATACATAAAAGAAAAATCCAATTAATATTAAGAAATAAATCATTGATACGAAAGCAAAATTTAGATATGGCGTTTTTATGTGCGATGAGAATTTCTTTTGTGTGTATCATCTGCCTTTTAAAAAAATAATATAACTATGAAATATTTTGGGTAAGTTTTGTGTAAAAAGTGTAATATTTTAGAAACACAAAAACTACAAATATTGACGAAAAAAAACATTAAACACCGCAATAACTCATATAAAAACTATTATAATTTAGTTAATTCCGAATAAATATACCCAATCAAAACAGTTGAAATTTCTTTTCTTAATTAACAAAAACATTAAATCGAAACTTCACTATGAATAATTCGATCTATGTATAATATATTCCGTCGAGATAATTTAATGAAAAGTACAATAAAAGCAAAGAAGCGTGTCATCGTCATGGAGAGAGTTATGCCTTGACTTCGAACACCTCTACAACATTTGGCTTTTTCTTTGTTTGAAATAAAAAAAAAATTACTTAAAGCTTCACGTGCAGAACATTTATATAAGAATTTTTTTTTTTTATAAATGAAAATCCATTTCTTGGTGTGTTGGTAAACACTAAACATGGGCTAATTTTTTTATTGAAAGAGCAGAGTTGCAGCAGAGTTAACTTTAACACTGCCTATCTACATCCTATTCTTTGTATAATTTCAAGACTTTTTCCTTTTAATATTTAGCACACTTTACACAAAGAGGTGTTGATAGAAAGATTGTAAAGGCAATAAAATCATAACGTTTATAGTTTTGTGTTTACTATAAGGACATTTCGTAGTGCCGAGTGTCGCTCCCCGGTCATCAGGGTTCATCTACAAGATTACTTACACTTTCGAAATGAATATGGCAAATTTTTTGTCTCTAGTGTTTATTATTTTTCTTCCAAAGAAATACAATACTCGGACATAGTTTCATTCCATATCGTGTCGTTGCTCAAATTTTATTTAGAGAACAATGTTGAGTTTTGTTTAAAAAGTAACTTTCAATCATAACACTCATACTACGTTCATTGTTTCTTAAACCATTTTCGGTCGGGTCTCTTTCTTAATCTTGAGTGGAAATTAATAGTACTCCCCCCTAAAAATCAGACTTCCACCAGACGTTACACGCTGAAGGTCTTTCCTCTCCAACGCTCTTTTTTCGACTCTCCTTTTCTTCCTACGATCAAAAGAGAACGGTTGCCATTAACCTCATTCTGCCATATTTGTTCGAATTTGCAACTCGTCCACATGTTAAATTTTTTGCCAATCGTATAAAGATGCGGAATAAATATTTATATGTGTTTTTGTAATACTTTAAGGTTAGGTGTTTCTATCCATGTAAAATGCTCCTACCCGCGATGTTGTTGGTGCTTCTAAACCTACCGACTTTATGATATATGATGTGATTGAACTATAGCAAGAAGAAGAATTTGAATTATAGAAATGTTACATTTTCGTGCGGCTCGTGTAACGCTTTTTCGCCACATTGTATAAGGTTCAATGCATTTCTAGCCAGTTTCCGTAGCAGATCAGATTGGTCCTTTGGTTCTACGTTGTACTTTGCTACGGATATTGCCACTGCTGCTATTGTTGTAAATATGCCCCTATTATTCCAAATAAAAAATCTTGGAGACTATGGCAATTCGACGAGCGGAGGTTAACATTGAGACGTTGGTTGGACTCGTTTGTTATTTGTGCTTACTTTTAGCAGGTGGCGTGCTATGAGGCAGTACCTAGACAACTCTATTGGACCGTCGTCCTCGTTCAACATTAACAAGACCAACTGAGTGGAGGGTGAGCCGCATGGAACGCTTTAAGTCTTGCAAGTCTTTCTATGTAGTGAAGTGAAAACCCATCTTCACGCGTCTCTGCATTGCCATTGTTGTTTTAAGTCGGATGAAGCCTTGTTTATACTTTCTTCTCGGGATGTCGTTTTCCCAGCTAAACGAAAAAGGCCGGAATAGGCCTCCTCCTCCAGTGAGATTACAATGTTCATGTGCATTGTATAGACTGGTTCTATATATCGAGTTTCATGCTATACGTGACGTGATGCAAAGTTTGACCATAGACTTTTATTATTTCTGCTTTCATTATATTTTTCTTTTATTTCTCACATCACCGATGTTATCAGCACCAGAAGCAGCTTTGGAGTTTCGGTCTGACAGTGGAAACGGCCCATTACTGGAGTTTTGTGATGCCAGAGTTTAGGTTGACCAGAGGTGGGGGGTGGTGGGGGGGGTGAAGTTCGCGCATATACGTATATCCATTGGACACTCGCGCCAATATTTGTACCTTTAGGCCAAGACAAATTATCCTCGGAGCGCTAAATAAGCGTTCTCAGACTGCGTGTACCATTGGACGTGGTGAGATTAAGCCTTCACGATCATGTACTTACGTAAAATACCTAGAGACGTCTGTATCTTCGTTGCTTCAGTTTTGTGCTATACGGACTGATGCTTTTACTATGCGCATTGTGTTTAGTGGTAAATAAACAGTTTAAATTAAATGCTGATTTTAACTGTAGAACAATGTGTATTTGCTTTCCGCTATGATTTCGCAAACTATTGAAGTGCAAACAAGTTTGATATTGAAATTTGTTAAGGAAATAAATTCAGTTTACCTTACGTTTTTTAATGTTAACTACATGTATCGTGCATATAACTTTCAGTGCGGCAATAAACGAGCACAGGTAAATAGCTAAATGAATAAAGCAAAAATTTGGCCGTTAAAAGTGAAATTTAAATACAGATTTTCCACAATCTAAATAACAGTGATATTACTGTCTTCTAGAGTTTTTAGCTGTTGAAAGCAAAACTTGTGAAAGGTTTTTCTTTGGTTGGACATTGCCAAGTTTTTACCTTTCCGAAAAGCACCAAAAGAATATGTTTCGTTTAGAGAGCGCTCAGGATTTATTCTCTAAGCAGTTGCCGGTGAAGTAGTGACGACGTTACTAACCGTAATTATTAGTGTTAGCAAAGCGCAACAATTTGCTTTCCGAAACTCGTTGACGCTCGTAATAAACTGTTGTTAACTGTTGTCGAGGTATAAGGCTTGTAGTTCACCACCTGGTTATCGGTAGCGTCTTGTAATGGAGTAGGTGGGGCCGATGTTGGGTGTGCGGGTTCATGACGTGTAGCCGGTTCACAGTGGTGGGGCAACTTTGCGTATGCCATCCGTAACGAAAAGCACAAAAACCTTGAGCAACGCGAATTTTTGGGGAAGTCCAGCTTTACGTTTCTATTGTGGAACAAATGAGTTTGAAGATTGTCTTCCAATATGGCCATCAAAACTCGGATCCGGTAATTTTTATGGACAGATTATATGAGATGAACCTCAAGTGTTTATTCACAAGCTGAGTGGGGATCGATAAGGGTCGGCGGTTTGTCCTAAAGAGCTGAATTGAAGGTGTTATAGAAGCCAACGTTGTATTGGAGGGGTCTAGCAATGCTATGGAGGCTCTCTTCCGCCTTATAAAAGTGAAATCTGAGTGGATTTCTTTCGTGGGATACGACATGTCCATATGATTATGACCACTGCATTTTCTAAATAGAGCAGGATTGTTTCACGACCACAGTTGATGGTTAATAAAGTAACTTTGCCAAGCGTATACCTGAGATAGGCAGATGCGCTGGTAAAGGAAAGCTGCTTTTTCGGTGCGTGATTAAAGACGTGACAAGGAAAATGGGGATTGCCTTTGATGCTAGTAGCCATTTTGTTTGCTTGTGAATGACGTAAATATGGACACGACTCTAATTAACGCCAATAATCGACATGCCTCTGTGTCTTTTAGAGACACGCACGCGAAACTGCTTTTGTTATTTTCCTTTGAATATTTATTCAGGAACGTTTTTCTATTGAAAATTTAATCAAGAGGATGGCTACATCAGGTATATATGTTTTCGACGATATTGCTAGCTGGTAGCACCCCATTGTAAGTGCTTGCATGTGGGTAAGCCCGATGCCAAATGGGATTTCTCACTTACAAAGCCGAATACTTTGTTAAATATTAGCCGAGTGGCCTATAAGCAGAAGTGTTCAAATATATAATGAATCGAGTGAATGGTAGAGTAAACGCTTTTTATGGTCCAGTTAGAGCTAGTGATATTAATTTCACCATTGTCAAATTCGGAACTTTGGGACGGGCAGCTACTGGATTGTTTAAATGTTCATAGGAAGAAAAAGATGAGATCCCCGGACATTGTGAAATAAATCCGCATATTTTTTTAAATAACAGCGAACGGCGTTGAACTTGTTCAAATAGTATCTCACATATATAAGGCATAATTATGCTCCAACTTTACGTAATGCCGGCTCGGGGTTTGTTTAATATACATAACTTTCCCAAATTATTTGTAAACAGCATAATTTCGCAAGCTAATTTGTTTAGGTCACAATAAAAAAAGCAAAATTTGCAATTGCAAAATAACTAGTCGCTAAGTATACGGGCTTACGTTTTTTGCTTCCGTGTTTATTCTTTTCAATAACTTATGCACTAAAATACGTAACATTGGCATTTTATTTAATATAGAGTTTATTTTAATTAATAAAGAAGACCCTCTCTTTAAAGCCTTCAAGGTAAAAAAAATATTTTAGTACGTGCTTTGCTGTTGCTGGGATACTTGCAATTAACATTGCAATTCTCTAACTCTGCCTTTGGTTTGACGGGACTACCCAATTATCCATTTTAAGAAAATTTTAATTGCATGCACCGCACTAACAAAAGATCGAGTACTTGCATTAGAGGCGATTTCTAAATATCGCTAAAAGAGATATTTCCACAACAAGGTAAGTATGACTAGCCATTCTATACGGAATTTGGAAGATGAGATCCTATATTGATATCACCTCTTAAAAATTTTTTATTATTTGTCTATGGAAAGCTTAACTGCTATTGATAATTCGTTCGGAGGAAACATCCACAACGTGTTGGATACACACCAACGCAAATTCATAGTACACTGCCGTCGAGGAACACAGAAACTTATGGTATATGCATCATCCCGGCCTGCAGTGGAGGCGACTGGGTGGGCCGTCTTGAAAGAACATTCCACGCTGGAGTGTTTGTGTCGACGAAGAAAATCGAAGTGAAAACAATTGGAAAATGATTTGCTTCGCCGATCTCGATTCTTATCCATAACTACCAAATAATATATAACCCATTATAGAAAGCTAATGAGTTGACTGAAATGATTGCTTAAAACTTCAATTTATCACATAGCAATCAATCAACGCCACCGTTTGAAAAGGTAACATTCTTGATAACTGCATTATTCTTTGGAAGGAGGGCCCTTGAAAATGTTCTAGTCAATCAATAACACTCGTAAAGCTCCAGGGCCAAATGGCATTTCAGCCGCAGTTCTGAAAGAGTGCGCTGAAATATTTGCTAGGCGATTGCGCAATTTTTTTCAGCAAGTGCTATCGTGCTGGCGTTTTTCCAACTTACTGGCAAGTTGCCAATGTTCAGCGCATACACAAGAAAATTGAACCCTCAAATGATGCAAACTGTCGTCCAATTGCAGTCTATTTCGTTATAGCCAAAACCACTGTCCAAAAGCTCTTAAGTCGAAATCATTGGCTAATTTATGTACTATTTCCGTTAAACTGCATAAAAAACTGAACTTAGTTAGAGGGGTAATTTATGCCCCGTGTTTAGAGCATGTGACGGAAGATGAAATTGTTCGCGGAATGGGCAATCAAGCAGTGACTGAAGTCTACAAATTCACCAAACTAAATGACGTCGGAAAAACTCGCTCTCCTACGGGAAGGATTATTTTGACTTTTGACCGCTACCGGTTACCACGAATAGTTGATGTGGCGTGGTATAAATGTAAAGTGGAACTCTTCATTCCAAATCCCATGAGGTGCAAAAACTGCCAACGCCTGGGTCATACGGCAAAAAGGTGCACCAGTGCTCCATCATGTGCTAACTGTGGTCGTCCTCCACATGCTGAAAGCTGTACACGTAGTTTCTGCATAAACTGCAATTATCAACACTCGGCGTTAGACAAACAATGCCCACGTTTTATACAAATGCGGAAAACTCTAAAAATCAAAACAGAAAATTACTGTAGCATGGATGAAGCACGACGCAAATACCGAGAAATAAATTCATCTGGAGCCCAAACAATTAGCAAAAATAATACCTTCGCTGCTGTTGCCTCGCAAATCGTGCCTAATAAGCCTTTAACTCCAACTCCTTCCTATAAAAAACCTATTCTACAATCAATCAAAAATTATATTGAGAAGCCAGTTCCATCACCAGCCAAAGATAATATTCAAAAAATCAAAGCAAGCGAAAATATCGAAAAAATTAAAACAACAACACATATCTTAAAATCTAATAAACTAGATTCACGAGAATCACATCCTCTCGACTCTAGTCAACAAATTAGAAGTCCAATCTTTCATCCCTTAATCAACCGTCGATTTCAAATTATTCACGTGTGCCCTTAAAAATTTTCCGCTATTTTGGTATTAAGCCTCCATGGATTTTGAAAGACTGCTCCTTTGACATCTCGCTGTCTATACACAAGAAAGAAGATACTCCAAATTACGTCTTCAGAAATCTAATAGCTGAAAAAACTCGCTTCCTGGAGAGTACCGGTTGGAATCTTTTATACACAGACGGCTCAAAATCTGCTGGTCTGCCTCCTGCTTGTGCCGTGGTAGATGCTTCAGGACAGGTTCTTCTCAATCACATGTTTCACAAAACTTTCAACTTTCGCAACCGAAGCCAGAGCTGTCCTTTACGTTGCGAACCTTTCCGATAAAGACAAACTCAAAACGGTCATTTACATACAAAACGGTCGGTTACTGACAGTTTGTCTGTATTAAAAGCTATACGGAATCCTTCGATTTCGAGATATAGCACCATCAAAAAATTAAGAAATATCATTACAACACCTGGCGAAAAAATTAAAATGCTTTGGGTACCAAGTCATATCGGTTTACTGAGAAATGAGCAGGCTGATCGAGCGACAAAGTATGCTGCTTCTGCACCTCTAGTTATGGATGATGTCATGGAAAAGTTGGATCCTCAAAAATACAATGGAAGAAAAGTTAAAGAGAAAATTACAGAAGGAAATCTACGATACCATCATCAACACTACTTTTCTATTAACCCTCAATTAATTCCACCTTTATATCCAGCAAATGTTGAGAAAATCAAAATCCAAGCATTTTCGAGAATTCGCCTTGGTCATACAATTGCATCTCATTAATGTATCTTGAAGAAGTATTCCTCACCAATCTGCAGTTGTGGACAAATTCTTATTATACAGCACATTGTCTGCGACTGCCTTATGTTTTACTTGGCTTGAAGTATTGCATTTGGAACGATTAACCCGTTGGACATTCTAAAATCAGCTTCAGAACAGAATGTCAATTCAATATATTACTTTATTAAAACTGCTAGGCTCAATATCTAATGTACACTTTCGTAAATTAGCCTGTGTTGATAGTGCTCAATGTCTTTTTTTTTAGTTTAGTTTCATTATTCTGAAATTTTAATAATAATAATAATAATAATAATAGATTAATGCAATGATCATGTCCTCAATTCGCAGTCAGTCGAACACATCACATACTAAGATAGTATGTTGAGGCAAATTTTCAAATCCGGGTTAGGTGAGAAATTATTCTTCAGGATTTTAGGGTTTCTTTAAAGTTGGCAAACTCCTCAAATGGGCATCAAAATTTCATATAAGGAAGAAGCAAACGAGAATTCCGCGGAAAAGAATAGTCCACCCCTAAGACTTCTATATCTGTAAGATCTATAAACCTGAGAGCCACCACATAATAACTCTGCATTGAAGATATTCAATTTTAGCCAACTCTCTGCAAAAGCAATTACTTAGAGGTCGCAGAGCTATTTGTATAATGACTATGGAGTCTTGTATGGAACCTCCAACGTTTTGAAAGAAGATTGAAAAAGACTTTATTAGTTTTTTGGAAAACCAGATTATTTAGATAATTTGCCAAAGGTACGTGCTCAACGTTGAAACTTCTGGCCAAAACTTCCGCAGCCACACTGTATTCATCATTGATATATTGAACATCATTGGTGAATTATACGATATATCCAATATGCCTTGTTTGTGTTGGGTAATGGGCAGTTTTGTAGCTTAAAGTGTAAGTGTATTTAGATTTATTTTTTTAACAAATTTCAATGGAAACTATGTTGTCCTATAACGGTAAATTTATGGTGAGAGCAATATTCCATTGAAGCAAAACTAGTGCTGAGCACGCCAAAATATTACCCCTATAAATCAGCAACAGGGCAAAAACGGATTCTAAAAAAGTCATACAATGCAATAAAGTCACCGACCAAATCAACAATAATCGTCGCATCAACCAGCACCACCATCATATCATCAGTGATGGCAGCATTAACAACAATGTGATGGCAGCAACAGCAACAATAGTAACAAAAATATAACAAGGCTATCATATATGCAACAATATAATAAACAACAGCATATACAACAGCAATAGGAACAATGAAAACAACAAAAACAAAAGCGCAAACGAATATAACAAAAGAAAAAAGATACAACGATAATTGCAACGACAGCAATAGCAGCGACACCAACGACGTCAACAAAAAAAAACAGCAACTATTGAAACAACAATAGTGAAAGTAAACAAAATACAATAGCGCCAACCTCTGCAATAATAGCAGCAAAAACAATCTCAAGAGCAATAAAACTATCATTAAAAAGCAGAATCAAAATCATAGCAATAGTAGTAACGTAAACATCAGCAACCACAATAGCAACTATAAACAACAATAATAATTACGGTAAAATACAACAACAGTAACAGCAGCAATATCTGGAGCACCAAACAAACAAAACAACAATAATAGCGATGGACCCAACAACATTAGTAACAGTAAAACAGCAACAGAAACGAAACAACACAACACAAATGATAATAATCACCAACACAGAACCACAGAAAAAACAGCGACAAGTGCAACAGCATCTCCAACATAAGAATATATCGTAATTACATCGTACATAGCTTGTTCGTTCTCGCCGCAACAGTAATAAAAATTGCTATCCATTTCCAGTCAAAAATCTGCATCATTTATGTTTTGAGTTGGTTGGGGCGTGGTCATATAAAGTGAGTGCTCTATCTCTGAAGGCATAGCGCTTAACCGTCTGGCGCCCAACCGCAGCTACATCCAACACCACTCTATAACACAAGCTTTTCTGGAATCATCGGGTAGTGTGATTGCACGCAGTTTAGCAAAGAGCAGTTTAGAGGAACTTCATAGACTGCGGTATTCTAAGTAGTATCAGAGTTTGTAATAAATAGATGTGATACATTTTAGTCAACCATAAGCCCCAATTAATGGATTTTAAGGGGCCGTTTTTATAAATATAAAAGTTTCACGTTTTTTCTTGGTTGGTACATTTAAATAGCAGTTACAAAGTTTTTACAAAATCATGTACCACCGAAGAAAAAACAGGAGGAGGAGCAGACCAAATTTCCAATGCGTTATAGGCAGTAGACTGTTACTTCTTCAATAAACGAGCACGATTGTAGTCAGATTAATTTTACTATGTGGTGCTATGTGGTGATAATCTAGTGTAATTTCATGTGGAAGCACCAAAAAGTACTTCATCTGGTTCATATCGCTTGTTCGTTTCATGCTTTTGGGATTACGAAGTAATTTGGTAGGGCTAAAACAGAAATTTAGGAATCTTCTTTACATTTAGTGGTATGTGTAACACAGTTTTTCGAAAAATGAAAGAGCGGAATCTGGGTAAGTTCAAAACGAACAGAATTGCATTGAAAATTCTATATTGGATTTCCTTCAGAAGATCTTCATATTTACGGGAAATAGCATAACTTGCGACAACCCGTTATAATGCTTTTTAAAAAGCACCTGCCTAAAATAGGCATAAGTTATTAATTCCGCCGAGATTAGTTCAGCTTTTCGCAGACTGTAGTGGGATGTGAACGCTAAAACATTACATTTTTCTTGTTGGGAACAATAGAAGTTTTTGTTTTGTTTTATTATTATTATATTTATTATTAATTAAGTTAGACAGAATGCATGATTGCATTTGCGTTTAAGCAGAAATACTTGTGTGTGGTTGTGGATATGATTGCTTAAGCCATTATATGTAAGCGCACACCCTAAATTTTCCATCTTTTGATTTTTTTGTGCTTGGCGGTTTTTATATTTGGTATATTCATATGGACATTTTTTATATAATAAATAAATTTTCCTTTTTTGTGGAATTACCATTGGATTTCTATATATCTATCTTATCTATATCTACTTATTGCCAAAAAATTTCGCCCATCACAAACCAAGAAAAGTCGTTTTCCGTTTGTTTTAGGATAGCCTGAGTGATTAAATCCCTGACGTCTCTACAAATGTATTGGCAAAACAAAGGCCTAAACCAACGCATTTGAGCCTGACACTTCTTAAACCATTCGTCTTTAGGATAGCAGAGATGTGCAACACTCACTCCTGAGTGCTTTTTACTTTTTAGAAAGAACTCGGACACGTTCGTTAATTCCTCGTGCACCTTCGTTATTGAATTATTGCATTTTAGCTATTAAATTGCTAGTTTCCTGTTCATCTGTCATATCTTCTAACGTATTTTCCAACTCTAAATCAAAGTCGGCGGCCCAATCTAATATTTCGTTTTTGTCTTCCTCACAATTGCTCGTGTCATTCTTAAATTCATCCCTAGGAATTTTCATTGAGATAAGACGAGCTATCAAATATTTAATTTCATGCTGAGGATGTGTATTATTGGGGATGGATGCTCTTAATCTAGGAAATAAATTTTCCAAAGCATCCTAAATGAATTTTCCCATCCACAAAATTGCAGTTCGTCAACATCCATAAAAAATCTTCGACCAAACAAACCACTCCCCGTATCGCTTACTTAAAGCCGGTGATCCAATGTTGGGTAGTTTTGTCTTTCTTAATGATATCGTCTAAGTAAACAAAATAACCCAACACTATATTAATTTTATCTCGTTTGCCTCGATATTGGGCGTTTGAGAAGGCTTTTGTTCTGGAAGTTCTTTATGTCCAAGTGTTCAAAAATGTTATTAAACTTCTTGACGAACTTTAACGTCGCGCCTGCACAGGATTTGGCATGTTGGCTTTTGAAGAAATTGTTTTGAGCGCAATTCTTAATGGCTGCCACCATAAGATTATTATCAATTTGGACGACCCTAGACATGGACATTGTATCGAGCGCTTGGACTTGTACTGTACGACAAAAAAGTTATAATGATATAAATACCTTTACTCTATTATCATCATAAATCTGAAGTTGAAATCTTGAATCTGTGTTGAAAACTGTACATTAAACAAAAACATTTGAATTAAATAGAATAACAATGCATTGAATTATTAGAAGAACCACTAGCACATATATCACCGCGGTGGTGCGGTTGCTATAGGTGTTCGCTAGAAGCGTGAACTTAGCTGTAGTGCTGGATTCGACTCCGCACTGGATCACGTTCAAGTTATTTTTGTTTAAATCCCATTTTGGCAAATTTTTGCTTGCTAATAATGCAACCTTGCATTATTTAGATTGTTAAGTTCGCGCTAAAAAATTGACAACGGGCGCATGTGTTTTGACGTTTTTTTTTTTTTTATTTTAGCTTTGCGCGCTTTTTCGGTAGCGGACATTGAGGAGAAAAGTGCAAAGGTGCTGTTCTGGACAGAAAAGAAAAAAATGTGAAAAAGTTGCTTTGTAAAAATAGTCGGAAATTTATAATAAATCAAGTGACAACAGGGAAAATCAAATAACTACAAGTAGGTAGGTATCAGTAAAATTGGCCCTGAAATGAATTAAAAGAAAAAAAAAGGAAAAATTTATAAATTTTGAGAAAAAAATTTGTTAATGAATTAATTCTTGAGCAAACATGTACGAACTCAGTTTAAGTAAAGTATTTTGGGCAAAGTCAAACATTTATGAAAATGTAGACATTGACTATTAATTGCAATAATATTTTGCTTTTAATAATAGTAATAGAAAATATATGTATAGTAGAAAACGAGAAGAATAATTATAATAAAAATTTTTTAACAATAAATAAAAATAATGGTAATTATTAAAAAAAAAACCAATTTATTTATAAAGAAATGTTCATATGAATATACGAAAAATAAAAACAGCTGAACAGAAGAAAATTTTGCGTGTTTGCCTCCATATAATTGCTTAAGCACATTCATTAACATTCCCACCACCGCATAAGAGTATTTCTGCTTTTGCGTAAATGCACAACGCATAGGTACACTCAAAACAAATATATACATTCATAGTATAGGATTACGCATACTCGTCGTACAAATTTCAGTAAATGTTCTCGTTTCATTTCTTTATTCTCTCTCTTACGGTCTTTAACATCGTTTGTTTTTATCGGATGCCTTCTGGTAAATCTAATAATTTTGCTGCGTAAATGTTGCTAATAATATGTGTTATCTTATATATACAATGTTTTTGACGCCTTTCAACACAGCACTGTTATGGTAAGGTATTGTATTGCATATTATATTAAAATATAATCTTGTTCATTAAAATTGTACAAGAAAGACGTTGAAGATTATGTTTTTTTATTTCCCTCTCTAAACTTACCGAAACCGAATCCGTACAGGATTTATTTCGTGACGTTTTCATAGTAATTCCCGCGCAATTTAGAATAACAGATGTTGTTATTGCATGCTATATTAGACTAGGCCAGATTACCTTTACAACAAATATATTGATAAAAACTTATCAACAAATATATCGACATAAGAGACTTTTTTTGTCTTATAATTGTTTTGAATTGACCTAATTGACACTGTAGACTACCAGCGTTTTTATGTAAATACATCGTCTTTATCAGTACAGTGAGATCGCAATGTAAAAACAGTCTTCTAAGAGATAGTGACAGAATTTTTAATAAATCTGACACACATACATGTTAGTAATGTTGAAAACCACATACCAAAAACGCCTACATTTTTACCTGTGAGACTTTCGTCTCGACTTTTTTGACTTGCATAAATAATAGTGTCTGCTCTGGTTTCTCTCAGTTAAATAATTGGGACAAACAAGCATGTATTTTGAACCTTTTTTTCAGTTATCGTTTTGGATTCAACTTTAGTTCTTGGAATACTCATTGATTGTTAAACTACTAAAACTGTATATTGTTTTCTTAACATCGATTAATCTTGGGACCACAATGACAAAGGATTCCTTCCACTTTAATTTGGTTCAAAACTTGCCATCGTAAATTTGATTTAACTGTGCCTAACGTTTCATCTGTGATTGAATTTTTTAGCGTTTATTGAACTTCCTCTCAACCGGGGCTTCGAACGAAGAGATAAAGTCATGCTTCTCTGAGTATTTTTACTAAATATTGCTAGTTTAACATTGAGTAAGCGAAACTGCTGTTTCGGAATGCTTATGGACGCTGATCACTCAATACGAAAGTAAACAGAACCTTTCTACGAACGCATAAATCACCTACTCACTCCTTCACTCTCTCGGTCTGCCTCCCTTTCTTTCATTATTTGCATAACAAGATATGCATATATATATTTACCTTCTTGCGGCCGACAGAAAGCTTTCAATGTAATAGGTGAGCGTTGAGATGAGATGCAATAGTAATCTATATCACCTGTATAATATCATACGAAATATTTTTTTTTTTACGAATGGCTTTCTTTTTTCTTGTTTTGCTGGTCGTTATTAGCTCTATCAATATAGGAAAAATTTCTAAAAAAAAGTAAAAATTTGTAATATACGAGAATTTAAAACAAATGATTAGTGCGATATTCCTAGAAAATATGCGAAGGGACAAATAAACAAAATTTTATTACTTCTAAAGTTTCTGTTTAAAAACATTTCTTATATATAAAATTTTAGTTCTCCATGAAATTTCAGATAAAACAAATAATAAAATTATTTGCCATTACTATTTGTGTAATACATTTATTGCAGTATTACTATTGCTATGAACACAGCAAAATTTTGCGTTTAATATTAGGACGTATTTGCAATAGCTACACTTCGCTTAACTTACTTATTGATTACAAATTTTAAACACAGTCACTTCAAGGACTAAATACATGGGTTTTTTTTTTGTAGAACAATATCATATAGTGCTTTTCAAGGTAAGATTTCACAATGAATTGTAGATAGAAAATATTAACAATTTTTCAATAACGATTTTTTTTATTTTGTCCGAAATATACGACATAAAAGTTTGTCAAAAGCATGTCATTTATTATTTTTTCTCATAGTATGTTTATCTATTTTAAATTACGCTGTTGCATACGTATCAGTTTTATATGTTGTCTCTATGTGGCTATAAGATACAGAATATGATTTACATTTGCACGAAAATTTCTGAATCATTATTACACCGCGAACACTAAAATCAACACTTACTTTTTTATTCGCATATTTAGTGTGAGCTGCATCCATCCCTATGTAAAATATATTCCAGATATCCAGATATTTAGCCTAGTAGGCAAGCGTATGCAATATGAAATTAGTAAGTATATTGTAGTGTGATCGCATATCGACATATGCATCCACTTTGAAGTGCAGACAAAATTATGCTGAATCTGCATAATTCTGTGGGAAAAATAAAATAATAATTTTGTCGCACTTCAACTGGCTAAGTATTGCATTACGAAATGCAATACGATTCCAGGCGCCCCAATTAAAATAATTATGTTTAGGCTAGCATTAATTTTATTGGTAAAATTATTGCATAAAAACAGATGGAGAAAATAAAGAAAACCAGTTGTTTTACACAACTCAAACTTAAGCGTTTAATTCGCTAGGCGTTCAACCCGCCTTCTAAATAGAAATATAGGGACCGTCTCTTGTCGAGTTTTATTGGCATTCATAGAGACGGAATTGGCGCATTGAAGCCGAGCAGGCAGTAAAAATTTAATTAGAGATACACGTTGCACTATGCACACTAGGCAGCAATCCTCCCAAACAAAATATTGCACCAAAGTTTTATTCTTCTTTATAATATAAGTACTTTTAAGTATTTTAAAGTTTCCCAACTTTACGAACGCGATTGCGATACTCGTTTAAAACTAATATACATCTGATTTCGAGGAAAACATCAATCGATTGACAATGCCCGTTATTCGGCTAAATTTTTATTTTAAAAAAACCTGTTTTCTCACTTTAACTTGACATACACACTTTCCATTGTCTGCTGGTGGACAATTTTTCTCTTGCAAAAGCATCTCTCTAGATTCAGTGCGACATTTGAAAAAAGCATCATTAGCGCGGAGATAGAAATGCAGGTAGATAAGCATTTCTTCGTTTATCGTTTTTACTTTCGTTATTGTACCTAGATGTTCTCAAATGAAACGATTGTAACTCCCCTTTTTTTAAAGTTTTCCCTCATTCTTTTTTTACATAAGGTTTTTCGATTTACAAAATGCCCTTCTCTCATTCTTTCTTTTTTAACTGCTTTATCTTTTTAGTTTATTTTAGTTTGTTTAATTTAATTCGACTAGTGGACATAGAGCCAACGCCACTTCGCATAGCTACATTAGTATAAATCACATGCCCAGAAGGAAATGATAAGCTTGCTCTGCTATTCGGAGTCGGAATGACAGAGTCGAAAAAATCATATTGAAGACTAAGGGACCTAAAATGCAGCTTTGAGATACGCTAGATACGGTATCAAAAAACAAAAGATGAACTGACGTGATTTACTGAAACAAATTGTTTGCGGTGAGAGATATATGACCATGAAAGCGTACATGTGCAACTAGAGAAATCGATCTTGTCATATAATATGCAGATAAATTTAGTGTCTAGAACTCTGTCAAATACTTTTGTCAGATCAAAATAGACAAGAGTATATTTTCCTTTTGAAGATTTTGCCTAGTTCGTTGGGCGATAGAAACCACAAGCTTGGACGTGCCGGGGACGAACAGAAACCGAATTGGGCGCCATGTATTTTTTTAAAGCGACTCAGTTTGTTCCTTAAGAATGTGCTACGTTATATTAGAGAGACTGAGTAAAACATTGTTAGATGCGTAAAACCAACCCTCTTTGGGGATGAGTAAGTATAACTCGGGCTATTTTTCACTCCACAGAAAACACACAGGCCGTAAGTATAGCGTTAATAACATGTACTAAATAGTTTGATATATAGGGAAAGATCGTTGCCCCAAATTTGGTGGCTATTCCGTCAACTGCAAAAGAGATAAAAGTAACCTTGCGAAAAGTCCTACAGAGTACATTCTCATCAACATTTTGGAAGAAAAAAAATTATCTCTTTTAATGGAGTCAAGAAATACGATGATGATAATGATGATATAAGGAAAAATTAAAAAAAAATTAATATATGTATATATATACTTACTGTTATAAAGAAACCATTTTGAGGAATATGATATACAAACAAAAAAAGAAGAAATACCTGATGTGAGGATGGCACCGGAGCGCTGCATGCTGCTGTTGGTAAACATTCTGATGATGATGTGTCTAATCTATATTTGATTTATTTTCAATATATGTAATTTGCAGTTGTAATTCCACACTCTTCAAGCATATATTTATTATCTTATTAAACTTTCGCTTTCTGTCATTGGCATTAAAAATATTTATTAGCGTGTTTGTGTTTTTATATCACGTACTGAATAATTTATGGCGCTGTATTTCAGCGTTCGAAAACTTTGCACATTTCCAAATTTTTTCACTAAAACCAAAAACATAGACCGTCCAAGTATATTTTATTAATTAATATAACAAATTAAAAAATTTTGCAAGAACAGTTTTTATTTGTATGCTTTTATTCTCCAATGTCTTGTAACCAAAGTACTTTTCGCAACCAAAGCTTCTCAAAATTCACAAAATGCAGATTTTATGATGTTAAGCAAATATAGAGTAAAAATACAAAGAGATACTATAGCGTATACTAAGTTTTAACACTTCTCTCAATTTTAGAAACATATTGTTTCTTTTTAGTCAATAGATAGTAAGTTAGTTAAAGATAGTAAGATAATCAGTGCCCAACATTGGACTCTCCCGTATTTGATTCCCTTTTTTTTTTTTGCTTATTTGCATGTTTTAGCATACATTCATGGTCATATCTTTCAGTTGCTTTAGAGTGGTGTTATTTATTAATTGGCAACTTATTCGTCTTCAGTTTATTCTTAGCCTTGCTCTTCGATTACCTCCTTATTTCTTGTTTTCTGCTGCTTAAATACGCTTACCTTAATTTGTTCCTGCTTTATAAAAATTTTCACCGTCAATTTACTTTTTACAGCTGACTGAATCTATCTCGGCTCTCTCAAGGACACTTTGATGGTGCTACTTTTGTGTACTCTTTTAAGTAACCACTGTAAATGCTTGCATAATTTTTTTCTCTTGAATAAATATATGTTATGTCTGCGTTTCTAATGTGGAATATTTATTTATACGTTGTCGTGTCAAAACTGCTACAAAATTTAATCGTGTCGTTACATGTTGAGTTCACGTTTGGGTGAAGACTTTTAAAATGATATTAGAGCACCCAACTTCTGCCTAGACTTGTAAAAGAACAACATTTAGTGTAGCTTCTGAACTTTCCCTTGGAGCGTTACATAAAGATTTTATCTATATATCTCATAAAAAATATAAGCAACAGTAATAAATCATGTTCCCCCTCTAGCGCTCCCGATATATTGTAATGACAGATTCCCAGGTCGTTGCCTCGTCAATTTTCCTGAAATAATTGTAAGTTGCTGTCCACATTTTAAAGTCGCTGAGGATCAATGTTATTCAGCAATTTGTTTTTTTGCAAGCAGGATGGCCTGTTGAAACACTTTCGCATATTATTAGGTTGCATGTATTTAGATATCAATGCCATTTGTGATAATGATAATATAATACAAGATATCAATGTACACAACGATTAAATTCGATGACTTCGACCTTTATCTACATAATGTAACAATTTTCTATTCAGTGTACACAGTTGCTAATCAGGGAACGCTCAAAATTGTATTTTTAACGTTCACTGCTTTTGTTGTTTGATTTGAAGAAATCTGTTGCCAAAGCCCATCAAACACTTTTACAAGCTTATGATAGTGCATTATATCCCAATTATCAGTTTTGGTGATTTTTACGTCAATGACAAAAAACGGGCTGGACAAGTAAAAAGTTCGAGGACCATAAATGGCTTATTGAACGAAATCCTAGCTAAAACTCTCAAAGAAGGTTCAAACAGTTTAGTAGCTGATGAATCAACTGTTTCATGCGGTAAGAAAGATCCAACAGAAGGGATAATGGCTGTCATAGAAATTGAGTAGAAATGCAATTTCGAGAACTAAAATTTTACTGACTCACTTTTCGCGAATTACAAAAATGGGAAAAATAAACTTTTCCAAAATATATGAAAAGTAGCTTATATATGACTAATTCAACTGTTTGGCTGGACGTGCGTATAAATATCTCAACCACCGAAATTATCCCTTACCAGGTCACAAAGTCGATTTCGATTCTGAATGTTATCATTTCCACCCCAGAACCTCATGTCATTCCATCCTGGATACTAAATTCATGCTCTGATGAACAATGTTTAATTTTTGCCTGAAAGCTTCTATCTTTATGTTTGAAGAGTAGCTTCCTTGTTCCGCTTTACAGAATATGCAAACAGACATCTCGTTGAACAGCTCTGGTAAAGCCAAGTTGAGTTTTTTACTTTGGTTGTTGAAACGAATTGCTACTAAATAATTAGTTTTGGCTACCAATTTTCTATTTCACCATTTAGGCATGGCTTTCTTAAAGGAAGATCAACCCTTCTGAACTTTCTAGAGTTCATTTGTCAAGTTTTCAAGGCTTTCGCTAGTAGCTCTCGCGCACATGTCTTTTAACTGATTTTAGTAAAGCTTTTGACATACTTGGCTATAAATTATTGACGTGGAAACTTCAGACTGCTAGTTTTCCTTTACACATATTGAAATGGATAAGCCCTGAATTTCATAACATATAATTCGGGGTTTTGTTTCACTCTGCAGCCTCAGAACAATTTCCCCTCAAGGGCCCCTCAGGGTAGCCATTTAGAACCCTTTCTGACTCTGCTATAAACTGATTTAGATAATTTGATGAGATGGCTAATTAAATTTCATGGAATTAAATTTAAAACAGTATAAGGATTTTCAGTGTCAATTAGAAATTCAGTCACTACCGAGTATTTCATTGATCCAAAAAAAATTGGAAAATGTAGATTCGTGTGTTGTTGTTCGTACACAGTCGTTTTATCCGACCACATAGATTTTATCGTGCTATGTGAACAAATCGGGTTCTTACAAAAAATTTTTTTTGTCGGAAATGATTAGAACTTGTCTTCCTAACTTAGTCTCTTTATACAACACCTGATAATAACTCTCACTCAATTCGTTTTATTAGCACATATGTGCTCAGCTCGAAAGCTAAAGAATGAAAATAGACAGAACGGAAATCCGATATTGACAATAACTTCTTCCGTCCTTGGCGATTTCACTCGATATTATGTGTTGGAATTCCAGATGAAATCAAACATAGCATGCTTAACCTAACCCTAAGCTTATTTTTAACTTACACTGTGGGACCGAAACAAGACCCGGGTTTGGTCCTCACACATCCTCCCATCATCGAGGTCCACACAAAGTGAAGGACGACTTGTCGCGGAATTCCTCATAAGCTGTTCGTCCTCCATGGCCCTTGAATGGAAACTCGGAGCGCATTCGGCATTGTGCACTCGACGTAAATTTTGTCTTTAGGGTTGCAAAGTAACCGCAGGCGATTTTTGCAGCTTTTCTGTTCATTTATTTTTTCCAGGTTTAATAGCAATCTCGGATTAGGTTTCAATTGATTTTAAATCTCTAACGTGGGAGCGTTGATTTTATCTATTGGACTACGCTTTCCCGACTTTCTACTGACTCCTTATTATTCCTTTGGCAAGGTTACTGGGGCTGTTCTTCTTCGCTATTGTGTAACCGGGTTTCCTCATTAGTTAATCTTCAGTTCGTAATAGTTTTAATGAACTACTTTCTTCACTGCACAATTCAGGTGGTCGTTATTGCCATGATGCGTTTTTTAAAGGTGCTTGTTGCTTTTTTTTATTTTTCTACTGTCGGTTATCTAACTTGTTCGGTAGGGCGGTTCGCTGCTCAGGTATTTAGTCTCAAGGTAAAAACATGACCTTCCATTTGCCAAATCCGTTTAATACTGGAAAGTATTGTCGTCGAAATGTTGTAAAAATGGCTCAAGGCCCCTCGGCGGCTGTCGATATTCGGCAACCATAGCACCCACAGCAGGCATGCAAGTTGTCTTTCTTCTTCCAATAACTCTGATGCGTTTCATGTTTTTTGGAATCCGGCAATGTGCTGTAGCTGTGAGCTCGCTTTTCTTGATTGGGAGTATGGTGAGCCTTCAGTTATCGATGCTCTTGAAACGATTCTTCCAAGCCAACGTCGTCGTCAAACACATTCCTGAGCGGGTTTCTTGTTACGTTGGCAATCTAATAAATCTTCTTCGATTTGATCTTCCGTCTAGTCCTCGCTGGACATTCTAAATTAAGGTTGTCGTGCTCGCTGTGTTGTGTTGGATGATATGGTCGTAGGCACCGGTCTTCACGATCTTCTCGCCTAAAATGCGAAAATGGGAATTTTCCGAAGCTCTCATTGGACATGTGCAACGCTAAATAAACTGTCTACAAAACTATCAATGGTGTATTCCCAGCTCATGAGCTCGGCGATGGCGCAATTAATCTGGAGCACGTAGGTTGGTATACATTTTACCTGCAGTCTTCTTTTACTTATCGCTAGCATAACTCACATTCTGGCACATATCTGCCGGCGTACGCCGTGAAACATGCCTGGCCTGCCAATAGCATCGACGAGAGATTTTCTGACTCGTCGTTCTTATACGTTAATGGCTGGCCGTCGCCTCATCATGATTTTCTTTTAGGACCCTTTCACGGAGTGCACCAGCTGCACAGCACTTCCATGGCCTGTTCTCACTGATTGATCTTGGGAAATGTCAATGCAATTTCCCATCTATTTGTCGGATCTTCTTACGTAACCAATAAAACTCGTTCCATTCTCGTAATATTTGTCGGTGGCCGTTTCTTCTGGGTGTCTTGGCAATGTATATTCTAAGATATTCTATGTTCCTTTTCTATATTGCACAGTGAAGCCGTACGAGAGTGAAGCAGTACGAGAGTCCATTTCGTAATCTGTTCTATTTGATTCTGGAATGCGTTTAACCATTTTTATGAAAGATGGTCTGTAACTGCGATGAATTCTTAACCTTCAATGTACGGTCGCAATTTCGTAATGCCGTGAATAATTGCTAGACATTCGATTTTGGTTGCCGGGTAGTACTTCTCTGTCTTATTTAGACATCAGCTAGTATACGCAATCACCGTCCCTTCGTTCTCTATTTCTTGAGTCAGATCACTCCTAATCTTATATCACTCGTATCGGTTTGTAGTCGGAAATCCTTTGCAAAGTTAGGTAGAGTTAGCATCAGATTTGTATTAATCGGTATTTCAACAATTTAAAACTGGTTTATTACTGCTCTATGCAGGGGTGCTAAAGGCGGTGGAGTACGCACCTACGCTACCACGAGGCCATGACTAAAAATCTACGAACTTGTTTAACGCTCGGCGGCGCATATTTACTGATAACTGCTGTTTTCTCGGAATCGGAATGCGACATGTCTTAAAGAGCTTAGCAGTTGTATGTATACCGGAGCTCAAAAAACTGATCATTTTTCATCGCGGTGCGATGCTTTGCAACATTACCTCGCCCATTTATTAAGGCAAACTTCTGCAAATCCTACAGTAGGAATTTTTCAGTACATCGTTTTTCGCTATCAGTAATCTAATCATATCCTCGATTTTTCGTGTTCCAGTGTTTTCTCCTCGGACTTTGTCTGATTCCTGGATTACACTAGTTGCATATTCGTCATGTTCTTGATAATTTTCCGGCGTATTATTTCGGTAATATGTATCATATCATTCGTCCGGGGAGACGGATCCATGCATTGCAGTCGATTAAATGCGATGCCTTTGTGGAATTATAGCTCAGCAGAGACTAATTTGGTCGCTTTGTTTGTTAATTTCCATCGTTCCAAAGATACGAAAAAAACTGTATCGTAAAATAACATCCTCTGTGGCGCGGATATCCACGGATATGTTGCTATCCAGCTGCACCAGGCATAAAAATGCATTGTCCATCTGCTAATTTAACTCAGAGCTGATGGGGGATTCCTTGGCATTTCCCCTGAAATTGCTGTGCAAACGTTTATGTAATGGCGCTTGAAATGACCTCAGGATCTGTTGTTGCGGTGAGAAACTTACCTGCCACCATTACGATATCGGCCTATTGCTTAACTTTAAAATTTATACCATCGACTATTAATCAATCCATATGTATCTTTTGGACGATTGCCATGAACCAGCGAGTAATATAGTGTAATACGCATGATTCGTTTTTCCTATTCACTGAACCTTTCCCCTTTTAACTTTCGTTCTTTAACCTCGACTTTTCAACATCGGTTTACATACCCTGTTTCCAACCACTGTAACTCATCCACAGTGATTCTCGAGATTAAACCTTTAAACAGAGTTAATTAACCTCTACATCTAATGAAGTAAGACCTAATCGCGGGTTTAGATCCTGGCTCAATTTACTCAACCACTTTCAATCTGTGACCACTAGTTCAGTTTCACCTATATTTCTGTCTTTCCGTATTAGTCCACTAAACACTAATTACTAACACGCACTTTAATTCCCTTGACTATTTTATAAAACTTTATTTGAGTTGTACTAATAATTAGAATGTTTGCAAACCGGATTAAAGCTATGGGCTATAAATTTGGCAGAAACATTGAAAGTTCTTGCACGCAAGCTGGTATTGACAATGGTCTGAATCCATCGAAGAACACGCCTATAATGCTGCGTAAACTGAGAACACTTCCGTATTTCAAAAGGAATAAGAAATTGGCTTGTTACTCATTACTCGTAAACTACAGCAGATAAATCGACAAACATTTTTCTTTTCCTTTATTTTAGTCTTTTTTAGAACAACGGTGATGGGTGTAAAACACTCGGTCACGACCGCATATAATTTTCGTACTGGCACCCTTCTATGTATTAACAAAACTTACGACTTACTTAATTCTCTCCATCTGACTTCACAAAATTTTCGACTGGTTCCTCGCAGAGTTTTGTTGAGAATCCCTTATCCCTTATTCGTGTATTTTTCTTCCGTTTTAAAATTGTTTCAAGTATATGTTTGGCTTTTTATTTTAACTTTTTATAATAGCACTTAAGATACATTTTTTTTTTCGTACATAATTTAATTTTTACTTCACCTTGCGCACTTTAGGCTCTCTTGTCTTCAGCTTTTACGTTTCGAACTTTTCTTTCATTAAAAAAATTATGTTGTAGCTGTTTATCTTTACTCAATTTAACTATTTTATTTATGTATTTCTTGGTTATATTTATTCATACATATAAGTTAAGGACCATGTAAGGAAGCGTTTTGCTCCCTTACTAATAAAAAAAGGGGAAATAAAAACAAGTCCATCAATATAAACGAGTCTGTCCGCACGAACGTAGTTACAAAGGTTTTACTACAACCATCCTCCTCCCGCACTAGTGTTAAGATCACCTTGTCTACACATTTACACACATACATACATACAAACATACATATATACACAAATCCATTCATACATACACACATACTTATTTACACACGTACACACTTACAAACATACAAATATACCCACATACATCCATAGGCGCAAATATTCAAGCGTATACCATCTAGGCCTTAGATTGTAAAATATAAGAAAGAAAAATAAAAATAGAAAAAAAAAAATAATAATCAAACAGAAACTACGTCTGCTACCTGAATATTCGCCAAGGGTCACTATACTATTGTAATCACCTCATATATCCCATAACTGTAAATAGGCAAAGCTAGCTAAGTATAAACTAAACTACATGCAATATACCCAACGGTTAACATAGAATAAGTAGAATGTAAACATATATCCCATAGCTGTAAATAGGCAAAGCTAGTTAAGTATACACTAACTGCATGAAATATACCTAACGGTTAACATAGAATAAGTAAAACGTAAACACGCATAGAATTAAGCAAAGCGAGTAGGTAGATAATCAGCATGCCTAAGCATAACACGTAGTTATAAAGGCAAACAAACAGGTTCGATCAAACAAGCGATCGAACCCAAACCAACACGCATAAGAATAGCCATATAAGAATAGCATTATTATAACGGGACAGCTTGGTGGCCAGCACTATAAAAGCACGTGTCGCAGTACGCTCAGCCTCTATCGTGTCATAGCCGCCGCTGAGGTAAGTGAAAAACACCGACTATACTTTAACTACTAGGGACTTTTTTTGCTTGACTTTACGGATAGAGGATGTGCTGGTTCAGCTTACTCGCCATCGCTGAAGGACGAAAAGGACTACTGACTCTACGGATAGGGGATGTGCTGGTTCAGCTTAATCGCCATCCCGGAAGGACGAAAATGACAACTGACTCCACGAATAGGGGATATGTTGATTCAGCTTAATCGCCATCCCTGAAGGACTGGTGAACACTTTTTTTTTACGAGGACTAGTTAGGCAGGGACTCGTGGCTGCTATGACACAAGTGAAACAAGTTCGTCTCGTTGTAGAAACCCGCGACGTCGGAAAACAAGCGTAAAGAAAAGTCGGGCCACCAGGCTGGTGTTTGTTGCCTATCGCGCTAAAATAAGAAAAGAATCAAAACCTTTTGTAATCCGCTACCAAATCAAATCGAATTAATAAGCGGATTAAACTAACGTACCAGCAACCAAAAGATCCAAGTCTTTTATAAATTTTTCGTGGAACGGATCCAGATGTGACTGAGTATACCCCAGCCCTGGAAAGCATCGTTACAACCATTCCAATAAAGCTCAAATTTACGAAGCACTCTTACGGGTAAAATAAACAAAAAGCTTCATAAACAATGAGTACCATATGAGCACATTGTAAACATTCTCACCCATATCCTATAGCATCCTACCATAAACATTTCCCACCAATATCCCATAGCACCCTACTGTAAACACAAGTGCTGGCTGTCAATAAACCGAGGTTTCTTTAAAACATAATCTGTAAAGAATAGTCAGTCTTTTTATCGATTGTAACCGCTTAAGTTCCAAAAGTAAAAATAAAAATATTGTTAAGTAAAAATAATAAAAAACCTAAATTAAGAAAGTTTGCGTTTTATTCAAAAGAAAGAACCCAAAAATAAAAACTTATTTAACTTATATACACTCTATTCTATTCTATTATTTATATTCCAGAACTAAACAACTAAATAAATGAATAAAATATTGAAAAATAGTCTTTTATCTCAGCTTATGGAATTTGAACTGGTTTATATTTTTCCGCCTAGGATATTCTAAGTCGGCGTACTGTTGAGCAAAGAATTTCGAATTTATATACAATAAGACTCTTAATATAGAGTCCAGCACGTGGGGTCTATTATAAAGAAGTCGTTCTTTTCTCTATTATCTTATCAAAAATTAAGTTGTCCATACCTAAAAAAAAAATTTATGTTTATTTTCGTAACATTCTGCTGGGTATATTACATATTGGTAACGGAATATATATCAAAATGCTTGTCAAAAATTTGTCGGTTTGTTGCAACCTGTTTGAAGAATGAAATGTTGTTGAAGAATGAATATGTTGAATGAAGAATGAATATGTTTTAAAATTGATCAATAATGTGGCTCGGGACTATTCTCGCCAAACAATAGCTGCAAAGGAACGAAAATTATTGGCAGGACAGAAGCATTTGAAAGGCCTCATTGTTAAAAATTAGGGCAGACTGAAAATATCCAAAATAAGTAGAGAATAGAGTGTATTTTTAGTGTAAATGGGGAGGTGGTTTTTATCTTCGTATATAAAATTTTCTTCGGACAATGGCGATTTGCGTTAGAAAATAAGCGTCCATGAAGATTGTTCGATCACAATTCTACAGCGCATGTTTTAGATGTAAAAAGGACAACGACATGTTCTTAGTCTTGTTACGACTTGGCAAGACAGAGGGCCTCCAAGCGACGAGTAAAGAAGACCCCGACCGAAATCGAGTCTTGTTTGTGTATAGCTTAAGAATAAAATTAAGAGAAGGATAAGCACGCTAAGCTATGACTCTGACGAACAAGACTGAAATGTTTGATGTCATTGGGTGATTCGATGGCAACGTCGCCGATTGGATAAAAAATATTGTCTATTTCCGATTGTCGTTTGATCTTCTTGGCTTTAGATTTAGTCTTGAAATCCGTCCGTGGGTATTAATAACTCATACTGTTAAAACGGGCATGTATAAGTAAATCTAACAAGTGAAAGGTAACATGTGAATCTAAAATAGACTGAATTGAATATTAAAAGTGGTGACAGTTATTATCTGGTGATGCACAAAAAGATTGAGTTAGGGAGACAAGCTCTGATCCGAATTAACTTGGCAGATTAGATTGCCGTTCCAACAAAGAATTTTTCTTGTAAGAACCCGGGTTTACTCACTGAGTTCCATCCCAGCATCGCTACATGGACGGTAAGGTTATGTGTAATATAGGAAGGAAAATTTTACGTCCCTACACGTGGCGCCAGAGCAGGGGCTATATTTTATTAACTGTCAATTAAAAAGAAAATATATTTATAGTTTCACATTGGAATAGAAATGCCCATCCGTATAAAAGGAAGACTTTAATAAAATTGAGGCATTCAGATTTGATAGAAAGTAGTCAAGAAATAGTTTGCGTATAAAAATTTAATCGATAGGTGGTAAATAGCACTGATAAATTGCTAAGAAAGATTTATTTGTAAACCGAATCCTAAAAAAGGACAGATACCCAGTTTTCTGGTCGACCGATGAGGATATACATTTCATATTAGTACCGGTATATATAAAATATTTCATCTATGAGATTTTGAAGATACGGTGTTTCTGCGCTATATTTTTTATGTTGTATAAAAATTTCACGCAAACTGCCCATAAAATGTCGCTTGGTCATGAAAGTCAAACATTTTTCACGGAGCGCACTTTTTTTAAGATACCTGTATATATAATATATGCTGAGAGGTGCCTCGATGTCTGTTCCTCCCCTTGTTTCCTTGTAAACATTTCCGATGTGTCTGCTTTATCACCAAATTCAATATTAACCTCGAAAAAGAAGAAATTGGTAATCTGACTTAAATGAATATTTGTCGTCACAATATAGTAACAATTCCTTTGCCGGTAGTATAGTTGACAGGCGATTTGACGGCTATAATATTGATGGATCTTTATCTGAAATATAATCTTCTCTGCCTTTACTTCGGCTGACCCTCTGGTGCTTCCCACAAATTTAGAAAACATTTACTGTTTGTGGAGTATTTGTCTGTACAAACTGCCAATAAAGATTGGCTTAAGCAGGCGCAACATATTGATTAAGTTAGTTTACACATAGCTTTTTTCTAAGTTCCCTTAGAAAAATTGTAACATATGCTTTTTTTTGCTACAATATTGACCGGTTTAATATTATATAGTTATTAGTTTCGTAATCATTCTGTTCATTAATTTTTTTATGAGTGCATTTCTCTTATCGCGTTCTAACTTTCAATCCGCTGTGTGATCTTTGTTTTTCTTTTACTTATTATGTCTTTTCGTACTCATGATAATACCATACAACTGATCGCGTTTTAAGCATGGTTATTGTGGCTCAAAAAGAAAACCTAGAGTACATTGACATTCTCTTCTTTTATGTAAAGCCTCTTTTGTCACTTTGTTCTATGGCTTTTGGTTACCATGTTTCCTTTTCTTAATGTTGCTATGGACTTTTGATCATTTTGGGAACACCTATGTACAAAATACTCTTCGTTCCTTTTACTTAGTAGCTTAGTCAATAGCTTCCGGTAATGTACAATCGATACAAAGCTCTTTTTATCCTAAAGTTATTGATTGAGAATACGCGATGTAGATTGATGTGCATGGAAACACTTTGGAAAAGATAAATATTTTGATTCTAAGTGTACGTATTATTGAAAATAATTGTTGCAATAATAAATAAAATGAAGAGAATAGAAGTATGGTAATGAATTCAGTAAAAATTCGGAAAACGATTAAAAGATATATAGAGGATTTTATCTTATAAATGAGCATAAAAGAAGATTAGTTTAAGAAATAATCGTATTAATTGAGTTTCCTTTTAGTAACTGCGATTGAAATGGAGATGAAAAACTACGAATCAGTCTTAACAACTTCGGCTACATCTATAGTCAATCCAACAAGCAGTAGCGTCCATAAAATCTTACCAGCTCTGCAAATTGTGAAGCCAGTTTTGATGGCAGTGTAATGTACAATCTACATAATAAGTTTCAAGAGGTAGTGCCTTTAGTGGGCTATAATACAAAATATACAACGGTTGCTAAATCAGCTAAAACGTGGAATTTAATTACATTATGACGCTTTAAGTTCAGCCTCATCTGATTGTAGTCGTTTTGCACATTATTCCGTAGTCACCCCTCGGCCATTGCACACTCCCCAACTAAAATAATTAATGAAAAAATTTGGCTGGTCACGTATAGCTACAACAGGTAGAAGAAATTTCAAAGTCGTCAATAGCAAAAGATATTGAGACACGCATATTAAGTATGTAGTCAATTTAATAAAAATAACAACAAATATAGTCGTCGCAGCCCTTCTAACGTCATCATCCTTATACTTGTCAAAGATTAGCGCAAATACACATTGTCATCACTGAAAAATAAGAAATCTCGTGCAGTGTGGGAAATGATAAGAAAAATGATTTCATATTAAAAAGAATTAACGAAAATACGAATAAGAAAATTTATAAATATGTAATCTTTTTCTTTTTTTTTGGTCAGTCAGTATTGTAAAAAAAGCCAAGTACACCTAATTCTCTTTTTACACGATAGATACGTTCCCAAAAAAAAAAATTCGTGTAAAAAAGACTTAGGTGTAAACAATATTAAAATGTTCTTTTTAGAGTTCACTTAATTTATTTCGTGCTTACACGTTTTAATTCATTAAATATTTTATAAAAAATAACTTCTACTTTGGAAAAAGGGACTTATATCTGAAATTCATAAATATAAAATCGTGTTAAAATAAAATAATTCGTGTAAAAAAAGAAATTTATTTCTTTTGAACTCGCGTTAAATCAAATTCGTGTAAAAAAATCGTGTAAAAAGAGAATTGGGTGTATATGTTACGACGCAGCCATTGCGCGCAAGCACGAAAGAAGGCATCAAAAGTTGGATATGATCAGTAAAGACGATGTGCACTAGTGACCGGACGTGTCCTTTTGTCGGTAGAATAGAAGAGTAATTTCGTAGAATCCTTTTATTTTTTTTCTACACAAAGGACCAGAAGACAGGAATACCAATTAAAGAACTAAGCTCGAAGGTCTTTAGCGTGAATGATACCTAGTCATTTGCCGTTAAGATTTTAAAGGCCCATGCCTACCTACAATTTGAGCTTTATCAAACCGATCGAATAATTTGCTATTGTGTTGATCCACAAATCGGCTTTGAGTAAAATTTTTTTAAATACGATTTGTTCAAGCTAGTAAAGTATTGGCCTGGTTCGCTTGCAGGTAGCATATGTAGAAATAGTCTCTGAAATTTGTTAGATCATTTTCGGCCAACAAAAAGATGTGTTTAGTTGATGGATAGTATTAACCAAATCTCCATATTAGCCTAATGGATGATCATTAGTCCGTTTAATTAAATCACTCGAAAGTTCGGATGGAATGCATGACTTCCACGACTTTTGTTCCCGAGTGACATCACTCGTAGCTTATTCGTTTTGCTTGTAAATATAGCCTTCGTTGGTCTCTATACGGACAATTGTTTCATTTTAGCCTGCAATCGGTCTCTTATAGAAACAAAAGGTAGGAATTGGAACGCATCGGTTGTCAAATCTATTTCTACGGACTCTGTCAATTTCTTAAAAACGCGATATCCGTATTTTGACTTTTAACTTCTTCTGAGATTTCTAAATGCGGCACAATTAAACAGGCACCATGTGTTGACTACCTTTTTGGTGCTTTATCGAAAAAATGAAACCTTGTAATTTCAATGACAATCTTGCCCTAAGAGAAGCACGATCGGATGTAAAATTGCGACCAAAATGTCGAGACTAACGATAGGTACGAAAAAATCTTCTTAGCCGTCGTACAGATACTGGCAACGAGTAGGCACAGATGCTCTGAGCTTTGTCGGAACCTGTTGGAATTAAGCGTCCAACATATTTTACCTGGTTTTACAAGAACTGACTCTTTTGGGTATTGGTAGTTAAATTGGACTTGCGCGTACACAAAGATAATTTAGACAATGTTTGAATATGTTCATCAAAGATTTTAAACACTGTAAATAAATCACCTAGATATGCAAATACTTGGTGATTGTCACAAAACGGTATAAAGGGCGACCAGGCATTGTGAAGGCTGATTCCTCCGTTGATTCAGCTTCTGGCGGCATCTACCAAAAGGCTTATTCTAATCCAAAGCTTGCGATAGATTATATTTTTGCTAACCTCCTCAAAATCTTATTGAACAAAAGTAAAAGATAAGCATTCTCGACCATAACGCAGTATTTGTCTACGGTCTAATATCATGCCTTTTGATTCCTATTGTGTGATAAAAAACTAGATATGTTAAAAGGATGAAAAAGGTCGCAGGCCGTAAACGGATAAGCGCACCCATTGATAGTCTACCTAGTTTAGAAGTAATGTGGGGGGCGGCTCATATTTTATCTGAGAGACACTCCAAAGGCGAAAATTTACTTACCGATTGTGATGATCTTATGCTATACACCACCCTCTGTCGTGCCTTGCCAATGATCTCCACCGGCCCATGATTTTATACACCCTGACCTCCGCTTTCAAAAGAAGATAGAAAAAATTAGTGCACTCTTTATATATATAACCATATAAAAAAAGATATTAAAAAAACTTTTTATTTAAAGACTTGATCGCAATTAATTTGATTTAAAAAAAAAAAACGAAAGGAAAAACATTTTTTTTGAGTGATTGATTTTTTGACTTGATATGGAGAAAACCATGATAGAATTCAAAATTGACTTTTTGTTTTGAATAAGAGAAAACGAGCCAAATTTAAAAAAAAAGGAAAAAAAATTTTTAAAACTTTTATTTACTTGAAAAAAATAAATAATTAAATAATAAATTCAATAAAGAAAGAAAAAAGTACACCTCCAAAAGTGATATAAATTGTAGATTCCCTTTGTGAAGGAGGCAATCAAAGTAACGAGGCAATTCCCGGGTGGCGATAAAGAAATCTGGATTAAACTATACAGCGAGTCAGATATTATCTATATGTTTGCCAATTAAAATTGTATTCACAATTTGTTATATTATTTTTTTAATTTATATTTTGCCAAGAATGCGCATTCATCGTAGAAATTGAAGTATTAGGTGAACTTGCTCTTATATTTCATTGAATTTTGTTCATTGAATGCATAAAATTTAAATATTTAATCATATAGACTATATAAATTATATATAAGTTAAGGACCACCTTGACAAGGAGCACAAATTCACGAACCATTCCAATAAAATAAGCTAACGTAGCATTTGATAAATAATGAATGTCATACAAATGCACCGTAAGCACTTCTCACCACTCTCATATTGCCCCTACAATGAACACTTCTCACCAATGGCATATTGCACCCTACAATGAACACCTCTCACCAATCTCATATTTACAATAAACATTACTCCAATAAAAGTGCTGTCTGTCAATTATTAGACAAACCCAAAGGTTTCCTATAATATAGTATGATAAAACCAAGTCAGTTCATTACCAACTTCAATTGTTTCAACACCTAAAAAATAAAATTGTTAAATAAAGTAAAAATAAAATAGTACTGAAGGATCAACCAAATACTAAATAAAAATAAATAAAGCTTCTTTAAATTATATAATCACATTAAATATTATATATAAATAATCTAATCACAAATATATATAAAAACGCTTTATTTCGCTGCGTATTGATTAAAATAAGCAATTATAATTGCTCTGCTTATTTAATAATCCTCTAGAGTCCTGTCCTTTTTTTTAATTTCTTTTAATATTATTTGATTTTAATATGTTTATTTGAATTGGCACTCAGATTGGTATCGCCGGAGGCGGAAACATGTTACGTAGGTATGCTACAATGTACCCAAAATACAGTTTAAATTCTTGAACTGTGTCTCTGATATACCATCACTCTATGTCAACATAGCCCGTAATTTTCATACTTAATGCAGTTTGACTTTAGTAGCATTTATTACAAATGTAATAAAAACATTTTTTTAATATACAACACCTAAGAGCTCATATACTTAATATCCGCGAAAATGGTGAAATATATTCTGAAATTATCTTTTCATCCTTTATCTTAAAAGCGCATACAATGAAACTTTTCCATTGCCCATACCACCTACTTTCTTATTATGCATTGCCCGTGAAATAACATGCATACTAAAGAATTTCATGTATTTTTTGTTTTTCAATTTACGGCAAACCAACTGATATACGTACAACTAAATAAGGTGACATTGTACTAAAATTGTGCGTTCTGATATCGTCCCGTAATTTTTTATTTCAGATGATGTGTATAAGGGCCTAAGCCTTTGAATTGACGTGCGTAAACAGTTGCACGGTGATTGACTATAAAACCGTCTTTGGCACTTATGGGCAAACAGAAACTATATTTTATGTCTTTTGCACTGTTAAGTTATTAAATATCATTGTCATTGGGTATTTTACCATCATTTTTGCTCAGCTTATGATTGTTTTTATTAAAGTAGTATCCGTGGTAAACATTTTTCCGCTCGCAAAAATGAAAATATCGAATACAAATTTAGAAAACAAAGTGAAAACGCGCTAAACCGGTCAAGGGCACACCTGCAATTTGCTCACACGGCTATATAAAAAAACCATATAAATTTCCGCCGTTATTACAAATGATCAGCTGCGGCCACCCAACAATATAGAGTATGATATTTAGTTCGTGCCCTTCTCTTTTCAGATAACGGTGATGGATATAAAGGATTCGGTCAAGACCGGATATAATTTCCTTACTTGGTAATATATAATGTGACCATTCCATGCCGATTAACAGAACAGTGTAGACTTGTATATGAGGAAGAAAAAAAATCAAGATCGGTCAATCAGCCCCCCCATGATAATTTGGCTCTATTATTCGAACATTTGGCGAGTGTATGAATATTAATTGCCCATTTCATCTTCCGCTGTTTTAGACCCCTATCTATTTCTTTCTGACATTACAATTGGCAGTCATCGTGTCGACATGCGATCTGTAACAAAATGTTTAGGAAATACAGTAGACTGCCGAGCACTTTCTACGGCAGTACTCTACCATTCCTGAATTAGAAGGAAGAAAAATGACGGTTAGTGTTAATAATTTCTTAGCTTTGCATGGTGTTTGGAACACGATGTTTTAACTTAGCAATCTTGTTTCATTTCTTTTTTTCTTAAAAAAAGAATGCAACCAGGTATTGATAAGATTGTTAAGGTGGTGTTGTATTTTTTTTTTCCATGCACGTGATAGTTTAATAATCGTAGCAAAATAACCCGCGCTTAAAAAAAAAAAAAGAGGAAGGAAAGTTGAATGCAAATATACTTTGAAAATAAGAAAGAGCGAGTGGCAAAAGAAAAAAAATCTTACAAACAGATCTAAGCCCGAATGTCTACAATAGGCTTTCCTCATAAGAACCTCTATTTAAAGTCAGTGTTAAAAGGCTTATGTATTAAAGCTACAATTGAATAATTTCATTATTTTGGCCACGGACAGGTAAAGCGAACACATAAACGAACTAAAATTTATATTCCATAGATTCAAGAGATTCCATATACTTGTGTACGTACGTACCGTACTCAATAAACAATACAGTGATCTTGATAAGGAAAAAAAGCAAAGGCAGATATAGAAGAAAGTCGTAATGTGTTGTTATAGAACATTGACGTCGCGCGTTCGGAAAAAGGTGACAATCGAGCTAATATGAGTAAACTGGCCATTGTTGTTATATTCTTTGTTAGTATTTATTTTGCAATTAAATAACGACCAGATTAAATAAACTACGAACATTACGAATAATAAAAATATGTTCGCCAATAAAAAAGCAATGATTACATGAAACAGAATATATTGAAAATATTTGCCTTGATTTTTCATTAAATGCTACTAGTTTGGAAATATATACAAAACTACAATACACTTTGCCTTTGTATAGAAAATTGAAATTGTAGAATCTATGACAACATAATACTATTATATCGCTATTAATAGATAGTATTATATTGTAATGTAGTAAGATCAACATTCAGTGCTGTACTGAAATAAATTGTGTTATGTCTGGTCAAGATTTTTGGTATTCCGAACGCATAAACATCGGTAAAATTGGCGTGAATGCTGTAACTTAATTGCCTCAATGAAAGTAGTATCATCGCTCGCAGCGGCAATAAACCTATATGATTAATATAAACTATTGTATGGTTAAGTCTTCTATTGTTGTTATATTTATATATATATATACCATAACAATTCTTGGACGTTCAGTAGGCTACAATTTCCCTAATTTCTTTTTTTTTTTTGTTAAGAAGAATAGAACGAAACAAGGATTGTAAATTTAATCATCATATTACTCAACAAGTTTGATTAATCTTTGAATGTTAACATAAAAAATATAACAATGCTCTAGTTTTTTTTTTACAATGAGAGGAAAGTAGATTGGATCGTAGGCAGGATGGGTTGAGATAGGCTCAGGCACCAGGTGTCCATTCGGTTGGTTAAATAAATATGGTGTTGGTGCCGGTAATTAAATAAGGGGCAAGTACGTGCAATTTCTTTACTGGAACCGTCCTAGGAGTGTCCGTGAACAAAACGGACCCCTCCCACCTCTCACAAACTAGCTAGCTCGGCTAGTGCTCGTACGCACGACTCGTAGGCCTCCTTTCCGCTTTGAGTGGTACTACAAGATTTCCCTAAACTTTATTTAACATGACAGGATACCAGAGCCAAGGTATCATAGACTTACTACTACATTGGTTAATTAGAGGTGGTGTAAGGCGGTTCCACAAAGGCGTCGCGCGACTATACTACTACATAAAAGTAAGTTTGATAGATACACACATAGACACGTTTTTACATGTTGTTGGAAAAATATCAGAAATATTGATTTTTGGAACTCAGTGCTGCCGCCGTCAGATGGCGCGCATGCTATGCTGTTACAGAGGTATATACACTCCTTAGTGTAAAAGTAATAACAACTTAGAGAACTAAGAGAGTAATATGAGATACATATGTCCATGTGTTGGAGCCTTAAGTATAACAATTACAAGCCAGGAATTAGTTTAGCCCTATATGTATATAACAAAGCTCAAATAAAATTACATTCATGTATAAATGATAGCTTTGAGCGTATTGGTAACTTCGAACGTATTTACAATGATATGCTAGAGTGCATAGCGTTGTGAAAGGATATGATTAAAACAAGTAAGATACGAAGAGAGGTATCTGATTTCTGATAGACTTGAAAGTCAGTGGAATTCGGTGTTTGGCTTAATGAGTGGTTTTAGTCGACTATACAGCTGTATATTATACTATACAATACGTCATTTATGTACATATGTAAGCACGTCTGTTATAAATATATAAACAAATAAAGTATATATATTTGATGAACAGATAACTGGTTTCTCGTGTTCGCGAACTTCCATTATATGCATAGAAGGTATGTTATCCAAAAATGAAGTCAGAGAAAACTTATAATTGAATTAAATGTTTCGTGAAAATTGCTGATTTTTAACCACAAGCCCTAAAATATATGTAAAGAGTGTCTGAGTCGAAGGAAAGCCTGTGTAAGCCGGTATTCAGCCTTATCTCCGACTAAAAGAAAACCAGATTCCATTACATACAGAGTCGAAAGAATATGTTTTTTCTTTACAATCCACTTAAAGGATGTAGGCTATGCATGAAGGCGTGGTAGTGGGCAGATAGAAGTATTGATAGAGAGGGGGAGGAAAAGGGGGGTAGTACATGTGCCCCTTTGCCTTAAAAGTAAAAACGTCTGGCACGTCTGTAGTCTTTTTAAGCAAAGAGGAGTGTCATGTCCAACAAAAACAACACACACGCAAAATATATGCAAAGCTAAACAAGTATCTCTATGATTTTATTTCTATTTTCTCTCGTCTAACGCACCCGAGACACAAACTAATATACAATGAATTGTTTATAATGTGCTAGCAGTGAAAACAAAACCACAAAAACCGCGTATCGATTTCTAAAATATCGCTTCTACATGACAAGAAGCCAAGATAGTGTATTGGGGACTATAATGACAACGCAATGCAAATCGCACCCATTAAGAATAAGCAATACTATGTTGCAGGCAAACTGATGGGCATTTACATCTTTAGTTGCTATCCTCCGGATAGCCTGGATCTATTGAGTTGCGCACAGACAATAGACAAATTATCGACAGAAATAAGCAGGTGTAAGCCGGTTATTCTCGCTGGCGATTTCTCCGCATAGGATGCGGAATGGGATACTAAATAAACCAGCAGGGGAGGAGAAATCTTGCTAAGAGCTTTCATAAACCTTGACTTGATATTGCTAAATGATGCGCCGAAATGTACATACAAAAAAACGACTATGGATCTATCGTAGGCATTATTTATGCCTCCAGCTCCCACGTATGCTAACTTCAGCGGTATTTAAGCGACATTTGTGCGCGTAGTAACCACCATGAGGTAATTCCGACGTTAAAGAAAATGTTAGCTGTCGGTACAATTATCGACTTTGCTGATGGTATAACAATTGTAGTAGTCGCAAAGTGCGTTGCGCAGGTGGAAGTGAATACTAACGATGAAGGGTATTTTTAGTACGTAGGCGCTAAGGATGGCAAAACGTGTATGCTGCTGTCAGGTTGTATAGCGAAAAAAAAACATACATACACGCATACAAAATATCAAAGAATTAACAATTAGTCTAATCGTCCTGAACGAATCCAACAAGGTGGCCTCCGATAAGAAGTGGGCGAAGGACACAACGAGTAAGGCAACAATCTGGCAATGCGACTCCCATCCCTCACATATTAGTTTCAGCAGGGAACGCACTAACGACTAGTGTTATAATTTAAAACGCATTTGGTGTGATTGAGAGAATCGCCATGTTAGGAATATGCAGTATTGTCATGTTATAAACAAATAAAGACGCTATGTCATAAAATCGGAATGATTTTTTTGATATCAGATAAACGTCAAGGTTAATTGATCTCGGGAATTATAATATTAAGTGTTTTAATCCAACCATTCGCACATTGAGCAAATTAAGTTTGACTAATGATAATATCCAAGTGAAGCAAAGTTATTAAAAATACGCTTGGATTGAATCCAATTGATTGCTATTATTCTGATTCCAAACGAGTTGATTGGATCATTGTTACGTCCTAAACTATACAAAAATATAATTGCAAACAATGCTTAAGCTACTAATAATTAAACTGAGGTGAAATAAAATAAATGCTTTTACTAATAACAAAATATGTAAATGCTTACGCTAATAACAAAATATAATTGCTTATGCTTATACACACCAAGTTACTATATATAATGCACTAAAAGCCCTACTGCGATATATGCAAATAATAAGGCAAGCCTCATAGCCATCCCCTTGTTGGCATAAATTGCCTGCGGCAAGCGGCAGTACAAACAAAGAGCAGGTGTGAAATTAATACAACTAAATATAAAGTATTGCAGGGCAGCGCAAGGTGTGCTCGCAGATTAGTTTAATGGCTGGGCAATTCACTGGGAAAGTAAATGGACGAATGCTTAGGGTCAAGGTTAATTCGAATCCCTGGGCTTTCTCGATGTGACCACTTTAAACGCAGGCTCGGAAAACGCATATAATAAAGGCGGTCTTGGTTCTGCGATTGATATAATCTTGGCCAACAACGCCCTGCCGTCGCGAAAAGCATGGAGTATTAGTAATGGCAATACTCACAGCGATCACTTAGCTGTAATATGGGAAATACAGCAAAACTAAAGTGCGGACAATGGCAAACGGCCCCAAATAAAAAGTTATATAAGGAGTTTCTTAGATATACCTTTGAAGAACAAGGATCAAGACACTCGGCAAATGCCGTAGTAGCAGAGTCTATGAGCCGAATTATATGAGCTTGTCTTGGATTAATAACGAGGCGGTATTTCTGTAAGCGGAAATAACCAATATACTGATGGCCCGTCGACATAGCCGCGCTAAAAGCTCAATGCAACCGAGTGAGAAGACTGTACCAAAGTTCGAAGGGAACTAGTGCCTAGCTCAGCTCTCAAGCAGAGTACAAAGAAAGGCGAAGAAAATTTGAAACGCGATTATAGCAAGCAAGAAAAGCTGTCTCCAAAAGCTGCTTAAAAGGTTAGACGACGATCCATGGGACTTAGCATACAAATTGATTATGAGGAAGATTAAACATTTTAATCAACTGTCTAGACTCGGTAGAGGAACTGATCCGGAATTTGTTCCCACAGAGAAGAGGTGAGGGAAAATATTAGGCTCACCTCAGCTAAGAGAACTATCGCCATCGCAAGACAAATTAAAGACAAAAAAGACCTGGGTTTTGACGATATCCCAACTGGGCTATAGAAGAACAAATATTCCCGGACAAGTGGAAATATCAAACGTTCATGCTGCTGCCGAAACCAAATAAACCACCGAATAAACCAACAGCGCAACGACAGATTTACCCGTCGGGTACGATAGGCGAAGTAAACGGGAAGATCACTAATCACTGCATAGAAGAATCGCTGGAAAACTAAAACAGACTTTCAGAAGGCCATTTTGATTTCAGGAAAAAGACGAACACGGTCGATGCTATAAGAATGGAAACGAATATTGCAGTACAAGCCATAGAGGGTAAGTGTTGGTCTGAAAGCAACAAAAATACTGCGTAGTTATAACATGGACAATAAAAATGCGTTCAATTCCGCACATTAGTACTGTATGATAGCTGCGCCGCAGGAAAAATTGAGTAACACACTACCTTACCAATATCGTGGTTAACTATTTTTTGGGTAAGCAACTCCAATATAAAACGTACAAAAGATGAAGAAAACGATCGGTTGCTGGAAGCAGTGGTGTTGTCGAGCCGGAACGCTCCGGAACGTCGTTCTGGTACTTCCTTTTTGGACAGGAACGCGTTCCGGAACTAAAAATGATTTCTGATAACGAGAATTTATAATAAACATTAGAAGACGGGCGAAAATTGGGGGAAATCTCCCCCCCACCCCCATCATCAAATTTGGGACATGAGACCGCGCAGAGCGGCCGCGTACCCAGGATCGGCCCTGTCTATATAATTATATATACGCGTTCCGGTAAAAAAAATTAGCGTTTCGGTACAAAAAGAAATTAGCGTTCTATTAAAAAAAAAATTAGCGTTCCGGTAAAAAAAAAATTAGCACAACACCACTGGCTAGAAGGATACCACAGCGCTCAGTTCCAGGCCACCCATTGTGGAATATTATGTACAAGAATACTTTGAGATTACCCCTTCCAAATGGAGTTTCAATAAGCTGAAAGAAGAAGTTGGATAGATCACCTTTAACGACGGAGGTACTGACATATCAAGATGCCATAAAGAATTTTGCACTGCCCCAAATAGGCACCTTTTTAGGGTTTCTCACCTCCAAAAAAAACCGAAAACAGCATTTGTGCTACAAGAATATGAAAGGCTACACACTATAAACATCTTTATGCGATAATATAACGTACTGAATAGATGCGTGAACGCATTCGCACTAAGGTGTGAATTCGGGTGTGCATGCCTTTGCGTAAATAATCATATGTAAGCGTATAAGCAGTAAAATCTTCAATATTTCATTTTACTCTTCTTTCCCGTTTGCTTATGATATTTTAATTTGAAAATTTTCTATGAAGAGATTCGCCTCATTTTATAAAATAATATTATTTTTCTATACATTTACTTACTCATGCCCAAACAATTTTCTCATTATTCTTCCTGCTTTCTACTATATATACTTCTTTCCTTCAGTGAGACTACAACACGTGTTCTTAATTTTCGTTCGCAAAAGTAGATTTTTTAGACTTCGTCAGACACTAATTCGTATTCCTCCGCGAATGCCATATTTTTGTTGTATCGGTTTGGTGCTGTGTTAGCAGGGAACCTAATAAAAACGAAAGAAGAAGATCCGGCCCAACCGGATAAAGATGCTAAGAGATTCGAATTTTTATCGAATTTAGGCACTGTTCCCCAAATGAAAACAAAATAAATGGATATTTTGTACCATTGCCTAAAATTAACACTCCGGTAATTGATAAAAAATTTGTTGTGATTACATCTAAGAAAGATATAATGGCCTAACTAACTGCCCTTGCGATTAAAAAAGATTTAGACTAGATTTTATTCGAGATGACTCCATTAAGCTTTTACGTGATGGAAACTTAATAGTTCGTGCCCGGAATCCTACAGAAAAAATCTTAAAAACAAAAACCCTTTCAAACTTATGCCAAATCTCAGCGAAACATCATAAAACATTAAAGCTTAAAAGAAAATCCAATGCTGAGGAACATTCACGTTCTCCTACCGATAAAATAGTTTTCAATTTTGACTGCTACCGCCTGCCACCTACTGTATATGTAGCTTGGTATAAATGTAAAGGTGAGCACTATGTTCCAAATCCCATTAGTTGTAAAAATTGCTAACGCATCCTGCAAAAAGATGCAATAACGCAATTCTTTAACTACATCAAATGATTCATGTTGCATCGCCGGTTTAAAGTTAGAGTTAACAATCATCTTTTTGTCTCTTTTCAATTAATAAATCCACAAGAATCTCCTGCTTCTGTCACGCTTTTTCAAATCGTTTTCAATGAAATAACTAATATTCCTTTCTGTACATTTTAACAAGACAAAAATCTAACACGAAGGCAATCAAGATCCTTATATCTATTGTGAGGGAGATCATACCATGGGCAACCTCGTCAGGCGCACAAATTTCAATACAAAAATCAAAAAAATAAATTTAGATTTGTTGAAAGCAGATTTGTAATGCGGAAAGTCGATGAACATGTATTAATAATTTATCAATACAAAATGTACAAACGCTGAATGCTCTCGTCTTCACGTTCTCCAATAAATACCGTTTGAAATCACACTGTCCTCGGTTAAAATATTCCATTTTAACAAGAATAAACATCATGCAATACATAACTTGGCAAAGCCATGCGCACAAGTGAGCATTTAAACGAGATTGACTATGGTGTGATAATATATGACAATAGCTGCAAATCTAATAGCAACATCCTTAAACCGTTTTATTGCCATGACCTTAGAGTAAGTTGCTATACTTTTCGAACCCTTCGGTCCCTGCAATAATATATAGCTGAAACTAGTCTCCCAACTTTAGAAAATGGACTTTATGAATTAAAAGCTAACCTGGTCCCCAAGTTTCTTAACTTAATCAAATCTATTCTCGGTGAAAATGTGAAAAAGATTATTATTGCGAAGAAAATTAGAAAGTCACCATGTGCAATTGACTATTGTTTTATATCGCAAAGTAATTGACCATTCCTCTAACATTTTCCCGCAATTTTGATCTTAAAACCATGGGTTTTGAAAGACTATTCGTGCGACTTTTCGCTCCTTATGTACGAGAAAGAAAACACTGCAAATTGCGTTCCGAAATGCAACGGTTGGTATCTCCGAAGGTTCTACAGATCTACAGATGGCTCCGAATTTTACGGCCTGCCACCGGCGTGTCCCACGGTAAATTTTTGGGAACCACTTCTGCTTAATCACATACTTAACAGAAGTGCTTCAACTTTGTAAGGAAGCAGCCTTTCTTACCTTTTACGAACGCGAAAGGCATTGTTGGTCACACTTAAATATAATGTTTGTATTTAATTCTACCTAAATTTACTAAACTATAAAATCTTACATTTAAACTTCTAGTTTTGTTATCTTCAGTCGATATATTTCTAATGCAACGCTGCATGATCGCGTTTTTCAGCTTTAACTTAAAAGTATTAATATAGCTTTCTTTAAGTTACTCCTCAAGTAAGCAGTAGCATGTAAGTGGCATTGCATGTAAACACACCTCGTAGTAAAAACTCTAGGTATCAATGAGTTGGTGTGGCAGCCAACAGCTATAAAAACAGCTGGCAAACAACGATCATTCTTTCAGTTGTTCAGCAGCAGTCAAATTAACAGGTAAGTCAAAAACCGCTTAAGCAGTAGTGGTCCGTCGTCCTATCTGTCCGGAACGAGATCTTTAAGATTATAGTGTGCTCTTGCATCATTGTCTTATAGATTCTTGGCCCGAAAAGATACCCTAGCCCTACCGTTAATTAGTGCTTGAGTAACCCCCAAGTAAGGTATTGTCCGTCCGGACCGGGGTCCCTTAAAATAACAGCGTGTTCTTGCATCATTATTTTATAGACTCTCAGTCCGAGCGGATACCCTGGCCTTTTTGAGTCTAGAAGTCTGTTACCTTGTTTATTCGAAACGGGGCCCTTGTGTTAAGCGGTGTGCTCCTGCATCATTGCCCTATGGACGCCCGGCCCGAAAGCTCAACATGGCCACTTCGCTCCTTTAGGCATTCTGTAGACTGCCTGCTAAACCACTACAATAATAATTTACACATCATATGCGGCAACTTCATTTTCGTAATTCAGTTCACGGGTCATATTTCTCTGGTTAAAAACGCGGGTGCCCACTAAATACGTGTTTGTTTTTCTTTTGCGACGAAGTAACGTCGCAAATAACGCCATTAATTTTCTTTTCAAATTTCACCAATATATATATAATTTTACACGAAAATACGAAGGTGCCTTTTATTTACACAACAAATTTCTTGGACGGCCTTGAACAAAACCCCAGCTATAGATAACCATTTACAACTTTCACAACCGAAGCCAGTGCTATCCGTCACGCTACGAACCTTGCTCATAACGACAAAGCCAAAACTGTTATGGTTACCGATAGTCTGCCTGTACTTAACGCTATTCAAAATCCCTCGACTTCGAGCTGGAGCAACATCGACAAATTAAGAAATATCAGCACAATTTGCGATGATGAAATTAATATATTTTGGGTAGCAAATCATATCGGCTTATTGGGAACTGAGCAAGCTGATCGAATGGGAAGTCTGCTGCTTCTATATTTCTAGTTGTGGATAATATCATAGAAAAGTTAGACTTTCAAAGATACATTGGAAGAAAAGTGAAAGAGAAAATTATGGAAGAACATCTACGATGCTATTATCAGCGCTACTCCGGTGATAAAGCTCAATTAGTTTATTTATTAATTTATATATTTGTTTACTTACACATGAAACTTAACTAAAATAAATCAACACTCGCATTCAATAGACTCTTAGAAGTAAATCTCATACCATCTAATATTTAAAACTACTATAAAGTATATAAGGACCAGTAAAGAAAAAAATATTAAATGATTTATGTATAAATAAATAAGAAAAAAAAAAAGAAAAAAACTGGGAACAAACTAATCCCGTGGGCATCCTGGAATCAGCTATGGAAAACAATATTGTGCTCTTGACATTATCTTTTACTTTATTAAAACGACTAAGCTCATGATCTCATTCTTTCTTTTCTATGATAGTCTGTGTTGGTAGAGCTCAATGCTTTGTTTTTAGTCTAAAAATTTATTTCATTAGTTTAAAAAATTATAGTAATAATAATATTTTTTCCTATTATTATTATTATTGAAAATAAAAAAATTGTTATTACAATTACTTCCAATTTCTACATTTTTATCATTATTTTGTCAAAGCATTCGCGAGCATTCCCACTACAACGCTAATACATGCTCGCTCAATATACTCCGTTATGACATACATATGTTGATGGTCCTACATACACATGTCGGATAAACCGGGTAGTAGTATCCCAAGACGTCCAATATAAAAAAAACGATATAAAAGACAGTAAGAGAAAGTGAAAGAATTGAAATAAGCACATTTGTGTAAGTTTCTGCACTATATATGCGTGAGACTACACTATGAGTATGTCTATGCTACGCTACGACGTTTTGAATTGATCTGTGCGTGAGTGTATTCGAACTATGGTAGAAATGCTCATGTGCAGTTGTGCGTGCCTTTGCTTAAGCAATTATATTTAAGCGCATAAGCAATAAAATCTTAAAAATAGATTTTTCTCTGGTTGTCCGTTCACTTTCAGTATTTGGATGCTAAAGATTAAAGATAGAGGGCGCTTTGGTAATTTAATGCTTTCATTTTTGTTTTTTAAGAAAATTCAATTAGCAGCATTTTCTTAAGCGAGCCTACTGGTTTTGACTTTTCATATCTTTTCTTTCTGTTTAGTTGGTTTTTATTGGCCTTTGTAGACTACGTATATATAAATAGACGTATATGGCAATATATATGTTCAGGTAGGTATTTAAGTATGTATATACTGTTACGAAACCCCAAATTTTATGATTTAAGTTTTTATGAAATCTAGCCGATTTTCCAAGAAACAAAATTTCAAAGAAAGGAAAAACTAAAGACGCAATCATGACGTTTTATCTGTTTCACGCAAGTGTCAACTCGCGAAAAAATAAACAAGAAAAAATAGCAGAAATTTGATGGGAAAAAGGATATATAAGCGGCATTTGTGCATAAGGCAAAATTACTTGAGTCAAGCCAAGAGCGTTGAACTCGAATATTGCAATATTAAACACTAGACTGAGAATTAAAGCGTTATAAATGTAAGTTCTTGGAAATAATTTGCAAATAGATCTCGCAAGAATTGTAAGTAAAATCTGTACTATCCTAACAATCATAATTCAGCGGTGTGAACTTGATCTGAAAAGAAGTCGAATAAGAACATTAAATCACGAAAAGACGTTTTAGGTGACAATATTTCCATATAGTAATGTAAATCTATATTTATGACAGTGTACACATATAAGGTATATATGTAACTACGCAAGTAACGATTATAAGACAGGTATAGGTATATGGAAGAATATAACGGATACAAGGTTTTTAGGTAGATGAGTATAAAAATCTAATTGTACATATATTAATAAGACTTTGTATAATTTATAATGTTACAATAGTGTTCGCATAATTGGAAACATAAATGAAGCAAGTCTTAATTTACGAAATCTATATATAAAAATAAAAATGAGTGTTTAGCATACCAAGCATTTGCGGATGGTCCGTGATAAAAAAAGTAGGCTATTTAAAAAATTCACTCGGAGTGGAATCTTTATTATAGATTATTTGTTATACTCTAGCAGTAGACGAAATTCTGAAAGAAAAGTAGCAGGATGTTCTTCCGTTATGAGCTTTGAAAATTTCGAATCATCCGACGCCTCTGTAATAACTGATCTTTTTGCAAATTTTTTGGGCAAGTGTACCGATTTTCAAATATGTCGTCTTATAATTATCCTTATTCGATAATCTCGTTTGATATTGTTCTGTCTATGTCCTTCTCAGAAGAAAACGCATTTATAGCATTGCCAACGTGGAAATCTTGTAATTACTCTTGTAATTACCGGGTTCCGTCTCCAACATTGAACTGATTTGCCATGTTCTCCCCTTACACATATTTTTAATGTTTGTTTGAAAAAAGTTTACTTTTCATCGGTTTGGAAGAGCAGTTTTATTTTACCTCTTTATGAAAGAGATTATCGGAATTATAGGAGAATTGCCAAACTTACTGCACTGTCCAAAATATTTTAACCACTGGTAGCAAAAAGGCTTATTCCGATTTTAGGGTCAATTTTATCGCACTGCCAGTACGGTTTTTTAAGATCAACTGCTACTAATCTTTCGCAGTTGCGTAATCCAATTTACAAAGCATTTTCCGAACATAAGCAAACTGATGTAATTTTCACGGATTTTTCCAAAGCTTTCGACAGAGTTGATCAAAGGTTGCTAGTTTAAAAATTACATCGCGTTGGGTTTTCGAACAGTATGATTGCCTGGTTCAGTAGCTATCTCTCTGGTCGTACCCAACGGGTAGTGCTGAATTCTTGCAAATCCAGAGTACTTATCGTCACTTCTAGTGTTTCGCGGGAGAGTCATCTTGGCCCGCTTTTATTTATTTTATATGTGAATGACATTCCGGAGTGCATTCGAGATTCCCGCGTTTTAATGTTTGCAGACGACGTCTCCTTTGACTCAATACATGGTACTGAACTTCTTCAGTCTAATCTGAAGAAGCTGCGTTCGTAGTGTGCAATCAATGGTGCGTGGCTGAATTCAAAAAAATGTAAGAAGATGTCTTTTACATGGTGTAATGCGATGCCCTTTTATTATCGTATTGACAATCACATTCTGGAAAATGTTTGTAATTACAAAGGGTTAAGAGTTGTTTTTGATTCAAAACTCTTAGACGATAGTCGTATAGAAGTTTCAGTTAATAAGGCTAGATCCCTGTAAGGGTTTATAAAAAGATTGTCTAAAGAACCATATGTTACCAAGTATTTATATACATCTTTAGTTAGACCAACTCTTGAATAACCGTCGGTAAAATGCCTTCCTAGTTATGGGTGCCATATTGATCTTTTGGAGTATGTTCTTTAAAACTTCTAGATGGTTGCTTTGCGAGGTTTGGGATGGGATCCTCCTACCATATAATAATAGATTTAGGCTTATTGATTTGCCTATCCTTAAAACAAGGTGTGAAATGTTGGGTGTAACCTTCGTCTTTGAGTCAATAAAATGGACGTTTATTTAGCGGCTTTAATAATACTTATTAATATACGTATTCCCAGCCTGAAGACATTTTGAGCTCTTAAAGCTACCACAATGCCGCACCAATTATGGATTGTTCAATCCGTTTCGGTTAAATGTCCAACGATCATTACCACTTGATCTATCCGTTTTGTACATTAATAAGGTGGTAATCATTATATTGCGTAACTAACTGCTAAACACATTTGAGCCTTGTACAAATACAGGTAAATTCAATCAAAATACTCCTTTATATTTGATTTTTCTCATTTGTTACTACTAATAATGTATAAATAAATACATATTCGTTCATCAAAATATATACCAGTATCTACAATTAGGGCTTACATGAACTTTGGTGTATGTTATATGTGGATCTCATTTTTATTTATTTTTTCTTCTTTGTACTACATTCTAAGCTATTTTGTAGCTTACATTCGCCTAATGATTTGTCTGCAGCGGAATTTAATGAACTAAATAAATAAATAAATAAATACATAATAGAAGCAAAATCACACGGGGCCAGAAAAATTTGCCAATAACTTCTTCTTTTTCCTTTTTTTTTTTTAAATTCCTAATTCGCAAGATTTTGTTACAATTTCTTGACCTGATGTGGTCAGAAATAATTTATTTAATTGCAAAATTATTCACAATTGAATTTTAGATTATCACAAAAGCGAATTTTTGTATCATTATTTGATCGTCTACAAGAGTTTTTAAGAATTATTTCAGTGTGTATTTTATATTTACTTTCCAATATTTGGTATGTAAATTTTAATAGTTTTCTTATTTTAGGAACTATTTTTTTTATAATATATGACACACAATTTGAACCTTTCAATCAGTTTTTTCTTCTTCCTTCTTCTCTCTAGCCTATTCGCTTTTTCAAGCGTACCAACTTTGCTTTTTACAACCGCCCATAATAGACGTTAGAGTTAACAACGCACTACAGGATGCACCATACGTTACAATTGACGTTTAGTTTATTTCATTCATATATACTGTAATTTTATGTAATTGAAATGCTTTTGTTCAACATACGGGCTCCAACATATATAAACAAACAAATATGTGGATTGAAATGCAAATAAAATACAGTATGCGAAGCAATATATGCTTTACAATAAAGTATTTTCAAGATGTAATGGAAATATAAAAAAAAATAATAAAGCTAGAAAAATATATACAGTAGCAAGTAGGAAAAAGCATTATAGTAATTATAATAATAATTTCTTGTTAATAAATAAGGAGAGATGTAGAAAAATAGTGCGAATTCAAGAGGATGCGTTAAATCTGTTTACTAGGAGGAGTTCGCATCAAAAAGTAAACGATCAAACGGAACAAATCAAAAATTTAAGGATTCATTGCTTATATTCACATATATAATTGCTTAATCCAACGCACACACAACCGCACACTAGTTTTTCTACCATATTATACAATTCCATACATATATCTTGCACAAAATCAGCAAATGTGCTTATATCTTTTCGTTCCTTTGTTGTCATTGCGGTTGTTTCGTGTCATATTCAAGAATCAAAGTACCACACAATAACTTTGTTGCGCAATTATTGCTAGCAAAATCTGCCATCTTATATGTTAACTCATATCGAAAACTCTCCGCGGTATTTTCCGCGGGGTAAAATGTAAAACGTAGAAATACGCTATGTGATAAATGTGCGGTAAGAACGCTGTAACTTAACGAAGGACCCAAGAGTGGTTTGCCCGATTCCGCTTCGAATATTTCGATGTTCACCTCGCTCTGGTCGGTCAGACACTGAAAAAGTCGATGAAATTTTGCAACTGATGGAGCAAGTCCGATACGCAAGCTGCAAGGAAATAGCGGAGGTAGTAAATAGGAACTGCATGACGGTTTGGAATCATTTGAAAAGAGCAGGCCACAAAAAGAAGCCCGAAACTGGGGATTGTTTTTGATTGTATATATTTAAGTTAAGTATTAAAACGGGAATATGTAGCTATAGTACAACTTAGAGCTTTTGGGGGTATTTTCTACGAATATTTACGTATTATAAGAAGAAAATTATGTATTATAAGAAGAATTATAAGAAGAAAGTTATGAAAATTATTCGTCGCAATTGCTGCGTTCTTTCTGCTTCACTGAGAATTCTTGTTGTATTTAGTCTAGATAATTACGGCTGGCTTATCTGATGAAACATTTTTATAAGCGAGAAAGGATAGCGTGATCCTTATAGATGAGAAGTGACAAAATTTGTGGATCAAAGTTGAAATACTTGTTGTTAAAAAAACTGCAACATCTAGGGTGTTGAAGAAAAACCAGCATAGCAGGCGTTGTCGTAGTTATGTTACGGCTGGCATTTCACGCGCTTTTAAAAAGGAATTATAGTAACTTTGCGCATGGTTTTCGACTACTAGTCGTACTGTATTAAGTTCGCCTTTACGTTTAACTTGCTCATGCTGTACTATTCAGTATTCTACAGCAGTAGCGATTGGCGAGTTCCTCAACAGTTTTTGCCAACGAGACTTTCAATTTTAACGGGATTACTTCGGTCTATTAAACCGAGATGAATCACTTGGGATGAAACTCTCTACTATCCTGACTTCTCTTTCACGGAATAGTCTCAAATCTTTCAAATTGTGTAAGAGAATCCTTTGCGTGGCGGATTAACCGATCCTGCAACCCAAACTTATTCCTGAACATGGTTTCATTTTTGTCCCTTTGCTTAAATCCATATGGTCAAATTTATTTAGTATATACGTCTCCTGCTTACGCTGTCGTATATATCATTATATCATTTCTCGCTGCATTTTCGCTTTTTTTGCCCACTACATGAAAGTAATACCATATGTGAGTTACATAACCTAACCGTGTTAAGATATGTTTACAATATAAAAATTTGTAAGCTTTAGAATATTAACAGAGTTGAAATTAATTAATAAAATTCACGCCAACACGTGTGATAGAATTTCTTCTCTGTGAAAAAAAAAAAAAAAAATAAAAAAATAAATTAAATTTTAAGAAGAATTGCAATTACAATTTTTTCATTGATTTCAAGACTTGTTTTGGAATCTAAGTAAAGATTCTGATTCTTGCTGTGATTGCTGCTGCTTTTTGAATTTTTAGCGCGGACTTTCCATGCTGCTAGAATTAAATAAAAAGTCAGTGTGGATAATTTTATGACAAATACCAGTTGTCGTGATCAAGACGCTCTTTGTGTAGTTATTTGATTTCTTTTCAATATTGTTAAATACCAAATTTGCAAAAAGAAAAAATATTACAATAAAATAAAAAATTAAGAAAAGGAACAACGCTAAACCCTGTTGCAGAATTTATCTCACGCAAATTACATCATTACACACACCGACTCCAGACTACAAGTTTTCTTAATCTGCTTATTATCTCCGGGTATATAAACTCAATCTGTCAAATATTTGTTTGCCACAAGTACGCTCTATCTCTTTCGAAAGTAGGAAAGTGAGTATTCCTTCTTTATTCACTCTAGACATAATTCTTTACCGATAATCGAACTCGGCCGAAATTTGTACCAAGAGTTCCCTAATTTTGCGATTTTTTTTGTTTCTAACAAAAAATAAAAGTGATCTCCTCTGATGCGGCTACGCCAAATTCTTTTGCCGCTCCGCTGAACGATACTTATATCGTCTATATTCCATCCGAATTTTGTGAAATTCGTTAGGTTGCTTCCATCACCTCGGATTGCTGTGAACTTGAAATTTACTCCACGGCCTGTACTAAAATCTTACTCAAATTCGAACCCCTACCTAACTTCTGCAAAACTGCGGATGTCATACTTTTCCACAAATTCGATCGTGACTCCAATCTCGTGTGTCTTTGGACACAGTTCGCCTAAGTATTTTGGGAACCTATTACCCTCCCATATTTGTTTAGAAGGTATAAATTTACCAATTAAACTTTATATCAAACCAATTCTACAGTGCCGTAAATATTGGCGTTTCGATCACACGGACACAGCCTGTACGCGTTAAAAGCCGCTTTGCTCTTCCTGTGGCCTAAGCTATGAGTGCACCTCGATTTGTCCTCAATCTTAAAAATTCATCAATTGTAAGGGTGAGCATTTATCAAAATCGAACCTGACCTTCTTCTAAAAAAAGTGCCAAGTTCAAAAAAGATGCAGCAGATCGCCTGAAACCTCAAATTTACACCTGCGCTCGAAGTATTCACTTTCATCCAAACAGTAATTTTTTAATCTCTCTAGAGAGCTTCCCTAAGTTGTCTCCACCGCCTTCACAATTAACAATCCAGCTATCCAATACCAAGACTGTTATCTGATCATTTATCAAAGACGATAAATACTGAGATCGTCGTCTCCTCTTCTACTGTAAAGTCTCTAATTCCTGCGACCGTGACGCCCATTACAGACAATCTTTCTTCTGATCACAAATGACTATTGATCCTACTTATCTCAGGTCTCTGAACTTATTCAAAAATTACATAGTGTCAACCCTCCTCTAAACCAAGCACTATTATTACCTCCGCCACGCGTTTATCTCGCAATCTTCATAAGAGCATTCGTAATCAATCACCCTTCTCTGCTTTGTACTTTAATTATCGCTCTGTCAGTAATGAAAAGAGCTCAACTCAATTGCACTAGCGTCCGTAACAAATCCAAACAGCTTGAACAATATCTTTATTGTATCAACATCTCCGTGGGTTGTCTTTCCGAAACCTTTCTTAAGCTTCATGATTAATTTTTTATTAAAAATTATAATTTGGTAAGATCTGATCGTATCTCCAACTCCTCTCATAGTGGTGGTGTGGCGATTCTTATATCTAATAAACTTTCATTCTCTTACGCTTCTAATTTTGCGATTGAAGCTTGTGCTCATTCACCTATGGTTTGGGGAACCTTTGATCATAACTTGTTATTTTCTACTTAATTGTAATGTTTCTGATTTTGCAATTAACAATTTATTTTCAGATCCGACACGTCCGCGTTAATATGTGGTGATTTTAATGCTCACAATCTGTATTGGGATAGACGTTTCTCCAATTCAAGAGGCAGAAAAATTCAGGATTTTCTCGAAAGCAGCAATTTAGTTTCACTAAATAATAGTGATCGTACTCATTGTGGTTCCGTCTCTTCCCGCATAAATCTTTCAACCTGAACATCTAATGTTAGTTCCTTGAGTATCTGGAATAGCCTTAACGATACCCTAGTTAGTTCCTATTCTTTAATTGAAATTGGTCTTCATTTGCATCCCATTGCCCGTAACTCGCATTACCCGTGTTGCAAATTATATTAAATTCTCTTCGCTTAACAATACTATCCGTATCATTTCAAGTACCATCGAAACCAATGACCCTTCAGGTTGTTTCTTTGATAAATTCTCAAAATCATTCACTAATGCTCTGAGCCGAGAGGCTGACAAAAAATCATACCCTCTTAATTCGCTAGATTTATAGATTTATAGAATACACTTCAAGTTTTTGGGCGATTTAAAAAGGAATACACATATACTTTCAAGCTGCAAAAGCATTAAGGTTGGAAACAATTTTGTGAAAGTGTCAATAGCGACGTGTCAATTTCAGATCTTTGACGTACTATGAGAATTTTTAGACGTATGACTTCCTCTCATTGTTCTATACCCACACAGCTCTTTTACGAGTTCTGTGACAAGCTCGCTGGATCTTCTAGTCCAATATTTCCCTCTGTATCGCTTGGTGTGGAACGGGATAATTTTGTCGTAAATAAAATATAACTTCATAAATTCGATAAAACCGCTAATCTCTCGAAAGAGACATCTCCGGGTTTAGATGGTATTGGTAACAATCATCTCAAGATGTTGAATATCGAAAACAGATTAATTCTATTAAAGGAATTTAACAATATTCTAATTACCGGCTGTATACCCTCTTCCTGGTACAACTTTCAAATCTTCATTTTGAGAAAAAAGAATAACTGGCCAGCTAATCTTAATTCCTACAGTGGTATTGCCTTAGTTTCTATCCTTGAAAAAACTTTCGAGAAAGTGTTATACTCACGTCTAGGATGGTATCTCGATTCCAGATATATCCTCAGCAATCTTCTTGGCACTACTGCAGATAAAATTGTTTCATCCGGACCATTCAAGAGACATTCAGTTTTTTCTTGGCAACAACGATGGCATAATTCACCTTATGGTCATCGCTTATACTCTTTATTTCCACAAACAAATAAAAATCTTTGGTTTAAAAATTGCGGACTCAAACGTGACATTATTTGCCTTATTAACAGGCTGATGCTTAATCACACGAGATGGAATGATCATCTATTCAAAATTAACATAGTGAATGAATACATGTGGGTTTTTACTATCTCCTGATCATATTCTATTTGTCTGTCCGAATGTTGTGACTTCTATTCGCCATTCCACATTTCGCAAATTGGGTATATACGGTCTTCATGACGGCAGCATTCTTGACATTTTGCGTTCTCACAATTTAGCAGCTTACATCACAATCTTTTATGTTTTTAAATCATGTCATCAAGATATATAAGCGTTTACAACCAAATCATGAACCTACTCCTTTTTACACTTTCTTTACCCTTTTTTATTCTTACACTCATCGGTTCTTTCTTATGACACTTGTGTAAAGTGTGTACTACATTACTTCTTACATTAAGAAATTCACCCCTCGCTGTTGTTTCCTACGTGACGAACGAGTAATATGAATATTTTAATAAAATTTAAAAAGATAACAAGTAATACAAAGAATATAATTACAATTATATACCAAAACTAACCCTAATTTTACTAAGTCTAAAACAAAGAAATCTGTGTTCACATGGGGCCTTTTTTATACATCTCAGCGAAATTTCGATTGTTGATTTGCTGAATAGTAGAAGAGGAAGAAGAAAATTGTTGAGTAAAAATTCGAGTTTGGTATAAATTAATAAGAATGAATTACGTTTATGTGATGTTTAATAATATTTTACTATTAACAACACCACATAATTAAATTTCGTGTTATATACACTTTTTTCTCCACATATTACATTGTAATGTCTATCCGCTATTTCAAATTCTAGTTGATTATTTTAAGTATTGCGTTGCATTGCAAACATTTTGACTGTTATTGTTATTGGAGCAAAAGAAAAAAAGTCTTCAAGCATCAGGTATGGTGAACAGATTTAAAATTCATCACTGCAATATATGCGGGCTGCGCACAAGTGTTTTCGCTGTATACGGAGACATACGTAAATTTAAAGCCGATATACTCCTTCTTTGTGAGTCGTTCAAAATTTCGTAACACACAAAGGTCTAGCGATATACATCCGCAACGACGTAGTCTTCCAATAGCGGCAACAATGTAGCACTCAGGATTCCGACTTAACGTGACTACGGGTGGAGTTCTCTGTGCGGACAGACAAGTTGCATTTGGGGCTTTTCCGTAGAACCCCAAACGTGAACGAGGTGGTTTGCTCTAATGACTCCCTATCCAACTCAATCTCTTCCGTTCTGCAGAATTACTCCTACAGTGAAATAGAGATTGAGGGCGATTTAAATGTTCACAACAAAAATTTGCTGCGCCGCTCCACAAGTAGAACTCAAGAACGATGCAAATGGGAGACTGTGACACTTGAGAATTGTTTAATACAACCTATCAGTGAATCAACGTATGTTCCTAGCGTTGGAGCGTTGCAACAAAATACGCCAAACCTTTTTCTAACTTCGTATCCCCATAAATACGATGTTAAAATCGACGTACCTCTTAGTAAGTCCGACCAATGCTCTGCATCCTTTTCGTATGCCAATCTTCATCATGTTTTTTCGTCACCTCTGAAACGTGATGTTTTCCGATACGATAAGCTAAATTGGGCGGAGCTCAATCACTTTCTCAAGGATTTTAATTGGAAGCTCTGTTTCCTGAATAACATTGTTAATGTCGCTGCAGAAATGATACAAAACATCATCAACCATGGAGTGCGGACATACATTCGTTTCAAAAACATTTCGATTAAGCCTAAAGATACAGGCTGGTTTAATCAGACTTGTAAATATGCAGTCAGGCCCTGAGTGGAAGCATTGAAAGTTTCGCGTCTTCACCCAAAGATCCACACTAATCTATTACGCAAACAATCTAGAAATAAGTGCAACCAGGTACTTCGCTGCGAAAAAGCTTTACACTAACAGCGGCTGCGTACCAAAGTTCTTGCCACTTCAAAAAGCAACTAGAACTTTTGGTCTTTTATGAAAAGAATTGGAAACCAATCTAGCATATTCATTATGATTCTTCGCAGTAGCGACCAAATAATATCTGAGCCGGTTGCTTCAAACACCAGCTTACCACATAGCAATCAAAAACCGCCACCACTTAAGAGACTAACATGTTCGATAGTTGCATTATTGAAGGCCGTCAAAAGGTGCTTGTCACTCTCGACACTCAACCTCAAGGACACATGGCATTTCAGTCACAATTCTAAAAAAAGTACGGTGAAACACTTGCCACGCCATTGGCTAACCTTTTCAGCAAGTGCTATTTTGCTGGCGTATTCGAACTTGCTGAAAACTTTCTAACGTTCACCCCATATCCAAGAACCTTCTGTGCATATCGGAGAAAACTATTTACTCGTTTGCAGACGACAGCAACGTATTTCATTCTTTATTCTTTAATAAAAGACCATGTAGCCACGAGATACAGAACGCTGTATGACGAACGACACACTAAGTCGAGACCTTTCATAAATATCTGACAGGTAAATATGGTAAGCTTTAATCTCACCAAAACCAAGAACTGTCTTCTAAAGCACCCTGTCTTTTGGTAGTATCAATTATGATGGTGTGTAGAGCTTGGGTTTTATGTGTACTGCCTGGCTAACCCAGTTAGACTCACAAAAAAATTAAAAGAAAATTTATAGATATAAAGATGATAAATAAATAACGGCGTGTCCTATCTAACAGTCTCATAGTTCGTAAGTATTTTTCTCTTGTCCGTTAGCCTACACCTCTGCATCTGTTGGTCAGTTACGTCACTGTCTATTGTACCGCTCCTACGTACACTCACAAGCACACACACTTATACTTCACCGTCGCGAAACCTATTAGATATTTAATTTGTCATGTTTGTCATATTTTGCTTTTTATTTTTTTTTATTTTTAAAACTAATATGCCTTACTCCTTACTTGATTTGCTCCTTGCATTCTGGTACAGCCACAACATCACTGCAATCCATTTCGGTAAAATCCTCAAGCATTTTAATCTGATGACGCCGTCCACAACCGATAGCAAATGCACCATAGCCAAGCGGTATCCAAACGCTTGATTGATTGCTTTTTTTTTGATTTAATTTTTTTTGTTTTTATTTGTTGTCTTTAATTTACACAATGCTGTTTTTGTTAATTTATAGAGACATTAAAGTACGTTTTAATAAATCTTATTCTTTTTTCACACCAAGCTATTTAAACACTAGTTTTACAAAGTTATTTTATATTTGTCCTTAATAGTTAAAGTATGAAAGTTGTTTATTTTTTTATAATTTAGGAAATTTATTGAAAATTATAACAATGGTGATCTCTTCACATTTTCATACCCGTATACAAAAAAAAAGATTTCTTTAACGTTTATCCATTACTTCATTTCTACCGATTTGTATTTTGGTTTCATACAAAATTTCGAATGCTTTGGAACTAACAAATTTATTCTCATACAGTTATGTAGGTTTTAACATGACAACGTTTTCATTTGATTGTCCACATTTACATTTCTTAATATTTATTTTTAACTGTCTTAAATCATTTTTTTTTTATTTTCTTTCTTTTCTTTTGACTACCACACACATCTGCTGGCTCGCGTTCTGCCGCAAAAAGTTTTCTTTTCTGCCCACGTCCAAACTCTCGCGATGAGTAATATCGACTCCAACCGTTAATTCTATTTAAAAAAAAAGTACCTTTATGCTATACAGACGGACTTCGGACTTCATTCTCCTTTCATAGTTCTCTCTCTAAATAGTGCTACTATGTGAGCGGAGAATTATAAAAAGACGTCTTAATTAACGGAATTTCTTTATTATGAATAACTCTACTCTATTTGCACTCTCGATAATATCGACGAAATGTGGGTTGCGTTCCACTTATGTACGGCACATTCAAAGCAAGTATTTTATGGAGATGCGAAAGATATGTTCACCAATTATTAGGACTTCCCGTTAACTCTTGCCAGTGACTTCTACAGGCAAAAATAATAAAGTAATATGAAATACCGGCGTACATAATGGTTAAATCGATGATTTTGACCTTTCAAATTTTCAGCCTTCTATCTTTCATAATTTTTGAGATATTTTTCCTTGATATTTAAATCAAATTAGATGAAGTGCCAGCTTGCAATAAAATAATATACAAAGTGTCTTATAGGGACGCCCTACATAGACGGGGAAAAGTAACACATCACAACAGAAGAGTGAGAGCAGGCGTCTAGGCGGCTTGAACATATCTGATGATAACACCTAACCTTAGTTTTTTAAAACCAACTCTTTTCTTCAGAAAAGCGGTGCTTGTTTTCAAGTGAGTTCAAAGACCTTCACGCACTCTTTCATGCTAGAAAATCTACTGAAGCCAATAGACGGCCCACTGAGCGGGAAGGCCCTAATGAAAGCCATCGAATTTAGTCCACTTGAGATTTATTTATCGACTGTCTTAAAAATTGAAGAGTAGTGAATAACAAACATTTTTTAGCATTCTTGTTTTGGTGGGCACGAAATAGCCAAATTACCTTTGAGGTTGAGCTGCTGCAATATAGACTGAAATATCCAGATCTCACTCCCAGTGACTATTATCTATTTGCAAATTTCAAATGGATGTTGCAAGGAAATAAATTCAGATAAAATTGTGGTACGTCAGTGTGCCAAATTTTTTCGGGCAGGAATCAGACAGACAAATACGTAAGCGTAACTCGATTCAGAAAATCATTCTGAATCTTCTATGGATCCATCTTATATCCTTTCAGGTTTTACAAACATCCGTACAAGGCCCTCATGCCCTGTACCAATAATGTAGGACATAAAATGTTAGACAAGCATTGGACTGCTTAAAGATGGCTGTGTTGATGACTCAATTTTAAATTTGTAAAATAAAAAAAAGTATTAAATGCAGTTATATTTATTACATTTAATTTTCTTCCAAATTTAATTGCAATACGCTTCTTTAAATATTTCACGCATATACTAAATCAAAAATTCATTAGTTTTGCAAGAGGTTCGACTCCTATATGCATAGGTACAGCAGCTAGTTTAGCAAATAATTAGTTATATTGATTTACTACTTGGACATTTGGATATTTAGAACAAAAAAAAAAAAAAACAACAGATAAGAAATGCTCATTCACTTTGTAAGATTAGCACACCGACCATCGAAAATAAGTATATTAGAAGTATTCGAGTACCATTAACAGCACTGACCGCTTTATATAATCCTCATAAATGTTCTATTGAGTATTAGAAGAAAATATTAATCCAAGCCATTTCGTACGCTTAACCTGCAGCGTTGGACAACAACCATAAACTCCCCCAGTATGTCGTATTTTAGTATATAATTTGTTAAATTTTTTTTTTGAAGCCCAAAGGTATGTCCTTCAACGTATTAAATTAGAACATAACTTATGTAATAATAATAATAATAATAACGTATAATAGTAAATATAGCAAATCTAAATACATAATTGTTGTTAAATTTGCGTATCGGCGTTTATTGGTTATAAGGCCACTTCTGCAATGATTTACATTTTTTCTGAAGGAATTTATATTAATACGTTGCTTTATCTTGGACTATTAATAAGACGAAATGTAAATTTCCGGCGTGTTCTTGAGTATGTTCTTGCCAATTTTAAATAGCGCGTCAGAGATTCTCAGCTGACACAAAATAAAAACAAATATTAAAGTACTACTTCAACATAGTCTAGTTATGCATGTAAAAATATTGGGAGAAAGAGTAATGCTTTTTGCTAAATGTTACATTCATTCTTTGTTTTTTGTTTTTTCACGCATCCTTACCCCTACCTTATGTATATTAGCTTTTTTCTTTAATTGGTAGCAGTTAAAGCTCCCGCAGCGAAATGGTTTAGGTCAACGTCATTATCTTCCTGCTTATAAACCTAATTATTTACTGAAGTGAAGTTAGCCCCCCAAGATAACCCACATTTTTGTGGTTCGTGTCTTCGCTACAAATGTCTTGGTTAAGTTAGAATTTATTGCGAAATAAACCACAATAAAGTAAAATAAGTATTAATATGAAATAATCTTAGCAAACGTGCACATATAAAACATAATAAGCTGCTAATTACAAACGCAAAACCAAAAATGCTTAGTTATTGCTAGTAAATCTCATGCAAAAGTACGTTGCAAATACTGAAAGAATGCAATGTTAAAATCGTTCTATAACCATTTTCAGACTACAGATTTTTGATATGTCGTGAAAAATGCTAAAACCTATCACAAAAACCTAACTTCATCACCCTAGATAGGACCAATCACCTCGAAATTCGCCAAAAACCGGTCCGCTCCATATACCCAAAACACTAAATTAGTTACAAAAAAACATTAAGATATATGACATGTGCCATTTTTTGATATGTTTTAAAGGACGCTAAAACCTATCAGAAAAACATAATTTCATTGCCCTGTATAGGGTCCATAACCTCGAAATTCGCCGAAAACCGGTCCGCTCCATATACCCAAAACACTAAATTAGGTATAAAAAAATTTTAAGAAATATGAAATGTGCCATTTTTTGATATGTTTTAAAGGACGCTAAAACCTATCAGAAAAACATAATTTCATTACCCTGTATAGGGTCCGTCACCTCGAAATTCGCCAAAAACCGGTCCGCTGCGTATACACAAGATCGTAAAGGCAAAATGTTGCAACAATATTGCTAATGAAACGTTCCAACTTATATACATAATGTTTTTGTTTCACTTGCTAATGAAATGTTTGATTTTATACACATAATGTTTTTATATTTTTTCAACATATATGTCTAAGATTATACATTACGCAATGATAGCATGTTTGCAATAATAGTGTTTGTCCATACACTTGCTTAAGAAGTTATATGCATGTTATTGAGTTGTCGTCATTTTTTTAAATATGAATCGCGTTTAATTTTGTTCAAAACATTCTATAGGCTAATAGAATATATGCTATGTCAAAAATGTTCGTGTGCGTTTGTGCGTGCACTTAGCAGCCACTTGACTGCCTGCTTTCTCTTTCTCATTATTTATATCGGCGAAAACTCAGTTTATGACTTTTGGTTTTACATCTCCATTAGCTACTCCTCGATCATCGAAAAGTGGAAAAAGTTTTAATACTAATTTTTCATGTTTCGAGTTTAGTTAACGCAAAAAGGTGAATATCTTAATTTAGTTCCTAACGAATGCAGGTTCAAGTTGTGTAACTTGGTTTTGAAACATTCAGAGGACCTTAGCTATATTTGTATATATTGTTCAAGACAGGTTAAAAATAAAACTATGCAATGTATTACTTGCAAAAGACATATGCATGAATTTTGCATAAAGACTCATCACTTAGGAAGTGTTATTGACAATAAATTTACGTGTTTATTATGCACAAATTATATTAAGTACGAACAATAATTTCTGGACAGCGGGAAAAATAGTATATAGGCCTAACATATTTTTGGGGAAGCAGCTATTTAAAATAAATGCTAACGCGCCTGTTGCAATACCTCAAGGGTGGTGCGGAAAATTGCAATACATTGAAATAAAAAATTGATATTGAACTGAAATGATTTTCTATATATGTAACAAAAATAAATAAATTAATATAATTTCTAAATTTTTGCAATCCCTCATCATTTATGAATTTATAAAACAAGTTGAAATAAATCGTCAAAGTCATACCCAAACGTCATAAACGGAAATCTGAAAATTGTAATCCCCAAATGTGCTTCCTCTACTATTTTCCAATATCTCCGCCTTATGAGAACTACTTATTAATTATTTGATTTAGTTATTGTAATTATATTGTAATTACTTTAGGTACCAAATGGTTTTTAAATAAAATAAGTTATAGGGCATAATCTTGGAATATACGCCGTCATACCCAAAAGTCATAAACTGAGTTTTCGCCGATATAAATAATGAGAAAGAGAAAGCAGGCAGTCAAGTGGCTGCTAAGTGCACGCACAAACGCACACGAATATTTTTGACATAGCATATATTCTATTAGCCTATAGAATGTTCTGAACAAAATTATACGCGATCCATATTTAAAAAAATGACGACAACTCAATAACATGCATATAACTTCTTAAGCAAGTGTATGGACAAACGCTATTATTGCAAACATGCTATCATTGCGTAATGTATAATCTTAGACATATATGTTGAAAAAAGATAAAAACATTATGTGTATAAAATCAAACATTTCATTAGCAAGTGAAACAAAAACATTATGTATATAAGTTGGAACGTTTCATTAGCAATATTGTTGCAACATTTTGCCTTTACGATCTTGTGTATACGCAGCGGACCGGTTTTTGGCGAATTTCGAGGTGATGGACCCTATACAGGGCAATGAAATTATGCTTTTCTGATAGGTTTTAGCGCCCTTTAAAACATATCAAAAAATGGCGCATGTCATATTTCTTAAAATTTTTTTGTACACACTTTATGTATTGCATCTTTGCGCCAACGCTGTACATGCACTATATGGTAAATACAAGAAAAAAATTTTTTTTTAATATCTAAAAACATTTCTGCATAATTTCCTATTTTATTTATGTTTATACTTCTAGTTTTGCTTAGTTTTTCCAATAATTTCGTAGCGTTCAATTATCAAGTACCTTAGAAAAGGTGATTACTCTAGTGTGAAGATAGCCCGCATTTTTGTCTTTGCTAAAATGTGGGCTATGTACAGTGGGCTAACTTCACATCAGTAATTATTTCATTGTTGTGGATGGAAATCCATTAACATCTCAGATCAGCAGTTAAACTTCGCATATACAATTATGCAAAAACGATTTAAAAAAGTAATTATACTTGCTTAAGTCATACAATATTCTACTCCTATACCGCTCGTACAGTTTTACAGAGTTTCCTTTCTCCTTTCCAAAAAAAAATGGAACATATTGACCTCTGTTTCCAAACACTTCCATTTATGATGTGGTACACAGATTTGTACTCTGATACAAATACTAGTACTTACTCCACTTGTTTTTTAATTTTGTTTTTTTCTATTTTTATTTATTTATCTCTTTTTGTGAATCCGTGTTTTTTAACCCAAGCCACAGTGTTCTGTTGATTGCAACAAGTGGCTATTCCTGTACAAAAAAAGCAACACCGAGTGAGTAAACAACGCTTAAGCCAATAATGGCCAAGCATTTCGTTTATGTGTAAGTGGGTAAGTTAGCTTCGTTTCAAGGGAAATACGCGTTATTTTTTTTTCTCTCTCTCTCTCTCTCTCTTTACTTTCTAACATTTACTACTCGCTGGAAGATATACCAACTTTATCAACCCGCAATATAAGTAAAACCTCGATCAAGAAATCGATTCGGCCGTACGCTCTATCGGTTCAGTAGTATGTTACACTTCCGATAACGTACATAATTTTATAATCGGAGAAACAATCAAAAATTGCTTTAAAAATTTTGTAAATGTACTATACGTGGCATGTCGAAGAGTTATTTGCAAAAAATCTGCTTTGAACATATATATTAACGCACAGTTTAGGGAGAACTAAACTTTTAGATCGGAATTAGCAATAAATCAACAATAAACTGCAGCACAAGTAATTGTAATTGATATAATTATGTTTTTCATGCGCGAGAATATTTTGCATTCTTAACTCTTTATTTGTATTATTATATAGTATTTTATTAAAATATATTTTAACGATGAAAGAAACATAGCGTTAACGCTTGTATGTCGTCCGCAGAAAGAATTTTTTGCAAAAGATAGCAACACGGGAGACCATCAAAATATTCGTTCCGAACAGACTATAAGGCCTTATATGTTTTCCTTTTCGATTTTTTTATGAGTTTTTTGCTTCTCTCCTTACCTGTTGCTACTGTTAATTTTTATATTTTTACATGGTAAGAGGAGGGTGAGCTCACTGATTTGCTATCTGTTTCATTTCATGATTGCGGTCAAGTTTATTTTTGGTCAAATGGTAATTGTAGAAATATGTATTAATTATATGCAAATTAAAGTATTCAGTTATGAAAAAGGTTGTTGTCATGTTGAAGATGTTCAAGAACTGAATCAAAGAAAAAGATTACATTCTTCATAGCGCACATTCTACTACCACATCTATTATTATACGACAGGATTTTGCAGTCAATATTTTATGATTTTTAGGGCCGTGCATAAAATGTTTAATTCTTACTAGCTCTGAAAGCTGTAAGCATCTTCTTAATTTTTTTTTACATCACTTTTCTAATTGATTTTGGATCAGTAAATTAAAACTAGTATGCTGAGAATCAACAGGTGAATTTGTGTTTTGTTAATGTGATTTCCTTTTTGTATGAAGTACGACATTTTGTACCGTTTATGTTTTTTTAGGATTCCTACCAAAATGAGTTCTTGTACTCAGCGTGTTTGGCAAATCACCATTGAAATGTACATAATAACATAGCGTATAGAAATTATTAAACTTTATTAGAAAATCAGTCAACCTTCTCGCGCTATGTTTCGTGCATGTGGGATGAAGCTCAAACATGATTAAATGATTTCTTTAAGAAGAAAAATTTATCCTCCGGTATAAAGAAAATATACCTGCTATTTCTAAGAGAACTTTACGCTCACAAAATTTTATTTGCGGCAATGCCATTTCAGTGACCGGCAATGGTGAACGCTGCAAAAACCTGATTACTGGTTTCTTGTGGCACGAAATAGATAATTTCTACTTGATTTATATGTGGTTCCGACATATATATATCATATATCTTTATATCATATATCTTTCGAGAAAATCAATTAATTGATAGAAAAGCTTAACGGGTTTTTAATTTCCAAAAATGATAATGTGAACTGGCCACCAAGGTTATGCACTATAAATCCATTGGATTTTTCTTTGGAGTGTTAAGTTTACTCCAATAAACCACAAACACTCAAGATCTCGTTTTCCAAGGTTTTTCATTGGCTAAAAAAGACCAAATTTATGTCAACAAGTGGTTAAAAATTACGGTTCAAAAGTCGAATTTTTACAAAAATCGAGAGGTAGTCATTTACATGATATCGTTTTTAAATATAAGTGCCATCTAAAATAAAAGTAAAAATCATGTCAATAGCCTTCACCGTTTTGTTGTTTCAAATTAAAGACCAAAGGTCTTACTTGATTTTCCTGCGCACCTTAGGCCATATTTGCAATATGTAAATTGTAGGTGCTTTTAGAAAGCGAAAATGTATCAATAATTTGGAGTACAGCATTAGGATTTCGGATATAAAGAAGAGAAAAGTTTGTGCAAATACGAAAAGTAAATGTAACAGAAATGAAAAAGATCTTTCGTTCGTTAATATTAAAGGCCTACAAAAATAAAAAATTATTAGCGATAAATCCAGAACGTAGTATCAAAACGTAGACAAGCAAAAATCAAGCGCTTACTCGTAAAGCGCCTGCTATAGCAGGAACAAAATGATGAAAATTTCCCCGCTTCCATAATTGCGTTGCTCTACTTTAAGCGCAACATAAAATAAAAGATATTAAACTGAGTATCAGGTATGAACATCTCGGAATTATATTGGTACGTCTATATCACCCACGCGTGTTCTAAATAACGTGTTTTCAAATGAGAGCTTCATAAAATAAAAAGAAATCGGTATACGTATGAGATAGTCTTGTGATTTTTTTACTTTAGACATGGGTTATGCTTTGATGTTGGCATTTTTTTATTCAACACTGTTTTTTGTAAATAACACTTTGACTCCCTCGGGCTTTTTAAAACTCCGCCCCTAAAAATAGGCCCTACTTAATCCATGATCCAAATAATATTGCTTTTAAAATTATGGGATATTTGTTGAAGTAAACACAACTTCCGGGTAAAAAGTCTAGTGAAGGTATGCTGCAATATTTCGGTTGTCAATTTCTATCAACATTTCCGGAGATTATATGGCCAATGGTTTTCTCTCTCTATAAACTAATTGTATTAAGAAAGCATCCGTACCATAACAAATATAAATCGTCTAGCTTATGGAAAACATAGTAGCAATCAAGTATAGAGTTCACCATTAACAGTAACTGCGAACCCAATCAAGAGAAACATGTCTATTGTCTTTACGTCAAATGTGACAATTTCACTCCTCTGCCAGTCCATTTGAAGAAAAATGGTCTTCAATGGAATATGCGAACTTTAAAGCGAATCCTTCATTTCCACAATAAATTGGAACATTTTTTATAGACTGAGCAACTACACAATTTTGCACGATAATTGCCTAACAATATTCAGGATAAATGTCAATTTTGGTTCGAGCAAAAAAAGGAGTCTATGCCGTTCAAATATGTATAACAAAGAACGTGTATGTGTTTTTAAATCACTGAGAACGCATAAAAAGACTTGGAAGTTAGCATTTTCTTTCCAGCGAACACAGGTGATGCGGTTTTTTAAGAAATATATGAATAGAGAAAACTTTTTTAGCGTATTAGCGAATTATGTGCCTATTTTCCGTGCAGTTAGTATGTACGTTGAAAAAGAGAAGTGGTGTACTCTGAGTTAATGTCGGAATGGAGACAGATTATTTTTTATCCATAACGGTAGGTGGAATTCGTAAGACGCGAGGCGAAGAGACAATGAAAGTGCCTCTTTGGGCCATCTACCGATATGTACTCGATGTGAAAAATCACTTTTTTGTGTGCTAACAATAAAATTACAACTGATCGACATGTATTATTTCAGTGTGCTTCAAGAATGGTATTACACTGTACCCCGCTGATTGCAAAAAACAAAAACAATCGCCTTGCATGTAGTGTAGATGCAGGGCTAGGCTAAATCTTGCTTTTCAAAATGTTGTGATGCGAATAATTTATTATATCATATGGGATCCGGAATGAAACCCAACGCTCTGCGGCTCCTTCAGTATCATCTATTAGTATTAGTATGTGAAGCAAATTAGATAGTAAACGTGACAATTGGAAATTCTATCGAGGTAAAAAGATATGTACATTAAAAATATTGTAGAGACGTAAAAAAAAAAAAAAACAGAAAAGTGTAAAAGCGTAGATTTGACTTTGGAATGCATTGAATATTCTAGTAACTTCCTCACAAGTCACATATTTTTATTTCAAATGTTTGTTTGTGTGCTTAAGCTGTTTTTTTGGAAACTGCAAAAGCCTCAATTAATGTCACGATCGCTTTATATTCAAACCGAACTGAAACTATAATTTCCAAAACTGCTGTATCTTTAATAATTTGAAATCTTAAGAACTTAGATTCGGGTTTCAAATACAGCTTCATACCAACAATCTCTGTTGAAATAGTTAGGAGGTTGTTAAATTGGTTAGCCATTTTTATAATCGATTTTTCCAAAAAAATAATAATTTTTTTAATCAAACCGCCGCGAGTCTTTTTTAAAAAATTATACATTTTAAGAATTTTTTCATTTTGTTTTCAGTTAAAAAATTGCTACCTGAACGAATAGGTTTTTGTAATAATAGCTTTGTTGCCGATATATGTACAACAATTTTTTAAAAATACTTTTAAGTATCTCAACATATGTACAAGCAAGCATAAAAAATTTGTTTAAGTAAATTAATTGAAGTTCGATAAACAAATTCAAGATTATGATCCCTAATTTTGTGCTCATAAGACAGAAACGCTGCCTAAGGTGATGGTATCCGTAAACGCGAACGCAGAGTTTAGTTGAAACAGAACCCACTTCTTTTATATTCTTTTAATAACCCGATGTTCGTAAATTTCATTTCTCTCAACGGCGTTATAAAGTAGTCAAGGTGCAAGCCACAGTCTTCTTTACAACGTTGAAAGAGGCAGGAATTATTTAATCGCTTATAATGATAAGATCCTTCGAGAAAGTTCCTGGAAATGTTTATTACATCAAGGTTAGGAAACTGTTCTAAATAAATTTCAAGTATTTGAACAATAATTTGATGATTTGATAATTTGATTTGGGATAGTGAACACTTACCGCATTAAAACCAGGCTTAACCCAACAAATAGACGGCGTAACAATATTTGAAAACATAAGATTTCAAACACTTTTATTCATATTGACAAAGTGATTTAATTGAAAAATACCCAGGATAAAAATGACTTCAAACGCCGAAGAATGGCCTATTTTTAGTAAGTACCATGGTCTAGAGATTCCACTCCCACTATGGCAGCAATACAGTCAAATTTCGGCTGACCATAACGTTCGCGAAGCAAGTTGCGAAATCAGTAGCGAGAGCATTTATATGTAGATTATAGACAATCTCTTATACCGGAAAAAACAAATTTCGACAATGTAATAAACAGAATATGAGAGAGAGGAATTATAATACTATCAAACAAAATAAAAATTAAAATCAAAAAACTAAAAACGGGTCGTAGAGAACTGAATATAAGAAGTCACAGTAGTATTATTATTGTCAGTTTTATTTACTTAGCCCAAAGAAATAAATTTTAGGTTTAACAAGTAAGAACATTCTAGTCGGGCAAGGCCGACCACTTTATACTCCACACCACAGTTATTATATTTCAATTTTGGTCATAAAAAACTAGAAGTTCATCCTTCTCTCCGTACTTGCTTGCTTTAGACGGTAACCTACCCTTGTTAGGATCTAAAAAGTAGGTCGATACGAGCTAAATTCCCTACCGTTAAGTTTTTATCATGTACCTATTTTCAGTATAAAATATTAAAAATTAAACTTTTTTCTAAACGGCTTACTGTTCTTGAGAAATCTTATATGGAGTGGAATCCAAGAAATACACCCATGTGTTCCAAATGTAGTCCACTTAATTTTTATACCAAATCACTACCATTAATAAATTGCAATCACAAAACATTAACAGTTAGCCCTTTTCGGCATTAAAAAGATTTACATTTCCTGATAATCTTTTTATGCGACGGTATTCAAAAAATAGGCCTACGCAGTCCAGATTCGATAAGATTGAATCCTTTGTTAATTTACTGTTGTGAACTGATTTTCACTATGAAATATTAAAATTACGCCTTTTTACTATACAAGGATTCAGTTTTCGTAGGAACGATGCTATGAGATGGGATTCAAAGAATTGCTCCAGCGCAAGCAAATTTTTCGTGCCAATATAGATTGTCGAAGCACTGTTATTCAGTGAATGCTGCCGACAAATTTTAGAAATTGTAATTTTTTTTGCAAAAAATTTTTAAAATAAGAATTTATATGGGGAGTGGTTAAAAAAGGTGGAATAACGCAAACCATTTTCAATTGCGTTCCTCACTGTGCTAAAGCACATCAGTGTACCAAATTTCATCACAATATCTCAATAACAGCTACCAGTAGCTTCAAAACAAATTTACATGAACAGACATGGGATGGACAGAGAGACAGATGGAAAGAGAGACAGGCGTTATAATAGAAGGCTTACGGGCGTCTAGGCGTTACATACGTTCGCACAAACTTAATATACCCTGTACAACAAGTGTTGTAGGGCATACAAAACGAAGTAAGCAATTCAACTTAACACGCAAAAAAGGAATAAGCAGATCCTTACCCTTATCAAACGCGACGATTTAATTTGTTTCAGTATTTCTCTACATCTATAGAGATTTCAATGTAGAAATTGTAAATATAAGAATCTTTTTTATATCTAGCTCTGAAATATAGCTACTATATTCGAATTTTCCATTGCAATATCGAGATATATGGATTGGAAAACCCGTAAACTATTTATACATTTTAACTGTGTCCAAATTCTGAATCGATCTAACACTGTCATTTGGTTCAAAAGCAAATCCGTCTGTCTATATGTCAAAAAATGAAAACTTGATAAGCTTCTTATTTGTACTAAAGATTGATCTGAAACTCTGTACAAATGTTTGCGAAGCCCATTTAAATCCTTCATTAAGTAAATCCCACTACCCCAAAATCCCACAAACCAATAGTTAGAAAAAACTATCACCTACACGCTATAACATTGTTAGCACAAATATTGCCTCGAGTCGCACCTTTAACTATTCTATGTAAACCTAGTTGCATTAAATTTTATGAAATTAAATTTTAGTAAATGGAACAAACTTTCATTCTCATAGAGGAAGTTATTCACTATTCAGTATTTCATTGATTTAAAAATATGGGAAAATATAGTTACGTTCATTGATCTAAAGTTTTTATTCGACTAAATAGTATACTTTAATCTGCACATTGAGCTTTGCTTCAATAAAACGGGGTTCACACCAACTTTTATTATACAATGTTCCAAAGAGCTCGATGGCTCATGTGCTATACAATGAGTATACATGATCTTGGTGAGACCAATGCTTGAATAAGCCTCTAGTCTGTGGCCCCTTTCGTAGGCACATTATGTAGATTTAATTGAATCCATCAAAAGCAATCTGTGCTCTTTGTTCTTAAAAATTTGGGTAGGAACCCCCTTATCTCTTTACCACCTTATGAAAATGTATTGTTTTTGCTAGCCTTGCCGTCACTTGAGAAATATAGATTTATCCTTGAAATATCCTTCTTAGTGAATACACGGTATATAGCTAATAAACGGTACTATTGGCATGCCCGCAGTAAGATCAATTTCAAGGCTGCTAACCGTTCTTCTAGAAGCCAATGTTTTTATTTACACATGAATTTTACTCTTTTAAGTTTTTCATAATTTTTTTAATAGTCTCCAATAGTTTAGACATAATATTTAATTCTACTTTATTTATAATAGTGATTTAAATTCAACTGTTAATTTATTTTAGGTGAATTCATGGGCGAAAAAATAAATAAATGAATGAACTGAATTTAACATGATGAACATTCAACCTTCATCTTACGGCGCAATAATTTTCTTACTTGTTTACTTCTATCTTATACTTGTACATGCATCTTCTTCGTGTAACTTCTAATAAGACAAATTCTCTCCATTTAATTTCAAGTTCGTTTCTCTTTACAAATTATGGGTTATAAATTTTTTAATCAATGGTCAATTTTAAGAAATTTTATTTTTTCAATTGTTAAAGGCATGTTGAACAATAAAAATTTGGGGAAAAACAACTAAGCTTCAAAAAACACTACAACAAAATACATCGTTTCTAGTCATAATTAGATTATTTCAATCCACAACGTAGAACAATGCATCGTATAGATAAAAATATGTAAAAGAAACTAAGCAAGATCATTCTTGACAGGTTACGCAAACTGTATTTATAACATCTAGGTTCATTTTTGGGAACTAAAGCTTCGTCTTATATTCATCATATGGCTTTATGGTACACATGCCAATCTAGAAGTTTTGGTTATAAACTGTGGAGCGAATGAGGTAATATCTGAGGGAGATTAATTAAGCATAAAGTGACAAATATTCGAACGTCTTGAGAAAATTTCGATTAGTAAGGTAACATGAGCTGTAGTAAACACTAAACCATTTGTAACAAAACACTATAATATAACCGCAAATATTTGACATTTTGCATATTTCAGAGACCGTGAGACAATCATGCAACTACAAAAATCAAAAGATGAGCAGAATGAGTTAACAACAATGGTCATCTTTACATGTTTTCCCTAATTTCCCTTTACATCTAAGCCACCACTAGGCTGACTAGTAAAATGAAAAAAAATTGACTGACGGCAGTTTTGTTTCGCCAGCTTGTATTTTACGCTAGCGTTGACTTGGCTGCTTTCCAAGCAATTCTTTTTCCCTTTTTTTTATTTTATTTCTTTCTGTCTCTTACGAGCTATTACCTAATGTCGCTGTTCTCTACCAGAGGACGCCTTACATCGTTATTTAACCATAAATAAACTATTTACTCTTCAATAAAATTATAAACAACTCTTATCTCTCTACAAAAATAGTAACGAAAGTAAATAGAAAGACTCTTCGTTCATTAAGTTCGTTATGCGAGCGAATTACATTTTTTCTTTGTGCATAAATGGTTGAATAAGTTTTTGTTCGTTCTAAATCAAGCATTTTATCGTGGGTAACACATCACAAAAGAAGGGATAAAAACACTCGATCGAAGGTTGGCACAAACTTAAAAAAAGCAATCTTAATTTTTACATATGGCGGGCTACATTTTCTTTTGACATTATACATTAAGTAAGTAAGTAAGAACATTCTATGACTTTATCATAAACCCATCATAATTAAATAGAGATAATATATTTTTCATTACGTAAATTTCTCGTGTGAAATTAACCTATTTTTGGCAAACCATCACAGATCGTATACTTATGAAGCTATAAACTCTAGACAAAGTTAGCAGCATTGTTCGTTATTTTGTGAATGGCCTCAACTCAGGAATCCACAGATCAATAAGTGAAGTTTGTTGCGCAAGTGCGCACGTGTAGTGCAAACTTTGCTTGCAAGCAAATTCGTCAAAAGTTTTGTATGTTTGTCGGTACATTTTTATATACAAAAGAGTACATGTCACAGACAAAGAAAATTTGAGACCTATTTGAAAGCGATATCCTTAATAAGCTGCAGTGCAAAAAAAGGTTGAAGTTTTTGTTATTGATTTTATTGTGAAATTGAACAAAAAATGGTTTATACCTTTCACTAACTTATGGAAAGTCGCATTGTGATCAATCCTGATCAAATTAATTTCATTATAATTTCATTTAAAAAAAACAATCGCTAATAATCATTTAATCCTTTCGTTTACTTTATTTCTCCGGGCAACCAAAATCGTAACAGAGTAAATCATAAACCCTTAGTGATAGCACCGGCTACCATAGTCATTACAAACACTTACCATTAGGATGTGTTCTTAATTCTCTGAATAAAAAGTAGGCAAAAACAAACGTTAGTAGTCGCATTCACAAGAGTTTAAGAGAATACAGCGGCACTTCTGATAATAAATTGCTAATATATTCTTTTATTCTTTTTTGCTATAAATTTTTTTTATTTTCTCTCTTGGTTTTTTCTTATTCCACTGCTGTAGCCAGCCAACAACCTTTTGAGAACCAAAACACACCCTAATTTTGCATTGGCTGGACACACTAATGAGAGCGTCCATCACATTTTTTCTGTTCAGTAAAATTTTTTGCATGTGTATGACACTTTTTTTTCAATTCTAATGCTAATGTAGTGTGAAGTTGGGTATAAATAAATAAATAAATATATACATACAAACAATGGTTGAATTCTATGCCACAGGCAACCATACGTATGTATGCTCAGGTAAGGCAAGGAGCAATGTATGAAAGAAGCAAATGTATTTATTGTTAAACGAAGGGATCGGAACACACTACTGAACCGAAAATTATAAAAATGCCACCACCACCATTTTTTATACTTCTCGCATTCTTTAACAGAGCTAGAGAATTTCGAAATTGTGCTGGGGAGGAGCATATACATGTAAACGGTAACTCTTATTTTGTTGTTGTACTCTTGTCTATATGCACTTATAAGATGTGTTAAACAACTCACCATTGCCTATTGAATACCCTTAGAATTACCTCAATGTATTACACCACCATCTAGAATTGTTTCTTTTCTTCGGTTACACAAATTTCTTACAAACGATAGCTTCCTAAACGTTTACATATTTACAATTTCACATATGCGATCATGAAAGTTGAGATGTGTTGTTAATGTATTCAGTGACAATGACCTACTACATATGCGACATAAAAACTTATACTGCTTAGGTCGAAAATGAACTTGACTGTTGTGCAAAATTCAGTATTATTATAGAACTTTGTAACAGTGTCATGTCAAGCCCAATCTGAAAATGCTTAGATTTTTTTGTACGACTTACCGAAGAGAATACTGTAAAATCTTCTTTTTTTAATTTTCGAGAGTGGAAATATTATCATAATTCAAAGGTATATTATACGTGTACCTTTACAATATACGCACTTTTTGGTCTCTGATCTAAATATTTCCGTTATGCAAAAAAGTTCAAAAAGTCAGTGTGTATGCGATATTAGTTTGGGGAGAGACCATTCTAGCGTTTAGAATGATCAAGTCAAATAATATATTGACAATTTAAAGCGTAGAAGGTGATACCATTTTCTGGCGTGCGGAAAAAACGCAGAATTTAATTTTTTAAGTAACGAGCCTCTCTATATGCTGAAATCTCTATCTATTTATTGCAAACAAGTTTTAAAAATTACTGGAGTAAAGTTAGCCCACTGTACGTAGCCAAAACTTTTGTCTTGAGGTTATCTTCCCATTTGGTTCGCGCCTCTGCTAAGATAATTGTTAATTGAACGATATTGAAAGAATAACGAAATGATGAGAAAAACTAAACACGCATAAAACATACAAACATAAACGAAAAAAGTAATCGTAGTTGATGTTATAAAAAATTAGAAGCGAAATTTTTTGTTACTGTTTGCCATATAGCGTATGTATACTATTAGCGGAAACTTACATTATGTAAATTGATAAAACTTCATATAAGGTAATATTATATATATGTATATATAGATGATAAACACTGAACATAGTAGTAGTGGTAGGTTTTTGTGACAGGCTTTAGCGTCCTTTAAAACACATCAAATAATTGCACTTGAGTAAATTTGTTAAAACTCTTTATAATCAATTTAGTGTTTTATTTATATGGGGAGTGGATATTTGAGGCGATTTTGGCGGTGATAAACGCTGGACATAGTAATGAAATTGGGTTATTATGATAGGTTTCAGCATTTGTCCAGATGCATCTAAAATATGTAATTACGTAATGTCTTTGGAGATTGTTATAACTCGATTTGGACATTGCATTCTTTCAGTGTTTGTACTGCATGACAGTTTGCGGCAGTGCCTTCGATTTTTGACTTCGTGTTATTAAAGTCTGAGTTTGGTCTGTATGTGCTTGCTTCCTTATATTTTTTAATTTTAATATTTATTTTATTTGTTTTTCTTTACTTCATGATAACCCGTAACTTAACAAACATATTTTCAGCAAAGGCACAAACCTAAAATCTGGGGTATCTTGGTGGGCTATCTTCATTCCACTTGAGAGCATACACCTGCAAGCATAAAAGGTTTCATATTTGAAGCTAATCTAGTACAACACTTTGTAGAACCCTAGCTGTTTAACATTTATTTTCGAAAAGGACTTGAAACTTGAAAATTTACTTGCTTAGTTCCGATTTTCCCAGAAGTTCCGGGTGAAGTATCATTGAACGAATAAAAGGATAAGGTAAAATGATTAAACCTTTTACATAAAATAATGGAATGCTTTCATTTTATTTTATACGTCTCTTATACTGAGGCTTAACTATATTACACACACGTTATTCCAATTACATTGGTTAACAACGCCCAAATTTTTACAATACCCTTTGACTAAACCAAACGTACTTTTTTTTAATGTGGCATATGTAATACAATCGCTCTGCAAGTATTTGAATGGAGCCGAATACAAGTGCTCCTGTGCTTTTTGTTTCTAGTCAAAGTACATCAGAAATATTATTATTATTTGTTCGTTGAAGTATAATAGATAATATGTGTACTTCGATTGCATTTAAGCATGTGCATTCCCTTTAAAGTATGTTTGAACATTTAAGTTTATTAATAAAAAATTTTTAGTTTTGCGGCTGTTTTAAAACCACAATTAATAGAGAACGAACACTAAAAACTAGACAAGTTTTTACCTTTATAAGCGAATAAGATCCAAGTTGAGTTTGTTGGTTTATATTATTTTCTTAATTGGCAATATTATCATTTATTATTTAAACATTTGTTACACACGCGTAGCTGACGGGTAACGCTAACCGCAAGCTATAATAATGCGTTTTCGCGGATGAGTAGCGTGCTCCTATTCCGTATGGCCATGCTTCTTGCGTTCAGTTTCTTTGTATATGATGAAATGAACTTGGTCGTTTTATAACCCATTTTAGTAATTATCAGCGTTCCTCGTGGTTTACACATCGTCCGTTTCTCTTGTGTTGAATTTTCACATTCGCAAAAATTAACATAAAAATCTAAAACTTGGTATGTAGTTTTTATCCAGTTTTTACACATGAAGTTTCAAAATGAAGAGACTTGGCTTCTACATTCGTTTACAGTAGCTAAAACACGGAAATTTTCAGAACAACTAAAAATCAAATGAAAAAATTATCTTTAATAACTTGTAGTATACATATGGATATCAAATTAAGTATTTTAGAAGGCTACCCCCGCCTAAACCTTTTGTTGGCACTTATGTAAACCCATTGTACTCATTTATTGTTTCACGTGGCCGTCGCAAACATTTTTTCTGAACTTAAAATAGCACCAACTATAGTTTCGAACAATAGCAGGAGGAAGGGCGAACAAACCGACCTGACTAAATTGATTTACAATACTACGGTTTTAGAGATTATGAACGAAGAGTATTTGTAAGAAGGTCAAATCTAATATAATCCTACACTTTGGTGGCGTTAATACAACTCGAGTTTTATAAGTATTTTAAATGTTTTTACAATTCGCCGACGCGAAAGAAAAAAATCTGAGGAAGTTTTGTCAGGTGAAGTTGTGCAGTCACTTTACTTTCCGACGCTTGTCTGTTTTTTTTTTTTTTTTTTATTAAAGGGAGACTCACAATTTGCTGAAGACCTTTCACCTACCATTTTCCATCGAAAAAAATTAAACATATTATTTGCTGAATCATCGAAGAAATCGAAGAATTTTTCTTACGCATTTTCTATACTCATTTTGAATTACTTCAAATTACCTTCAACGTAGTGCATATTTGACTTTTGGAAACATGGCGAAACGGTAGATAGGTAAGAAAAACATACTAACATATTGCCTTATCTCCTCATAATTAAGCGACTATTTACAGCAACGTCGTCTTAGTTTTGTTGACGCTTGGTTAATTGAATTACATTAATCGCCAACCAAAAAGAAACTAATTTTTAGTCACTTTGCGATTCCTATTCAATGGTTTTTGCCAGTTACTTTTTTTGTAGGACGCCCTTACCGTCGACCTTCTTGAAAATCTCCAACGACTTTGTATGGGAAATTCTGTTGGAAATAATTTTTTGCTGACAAATCGAACGAAAAGTTATAAACAGTTATTGCAAACAGCTTACTCCGTACACAGACCGGGAAGGTTTTGTCGCACTAGTTGTGCTAGCACAACGTGTAACTCGCTTTAAAAATGTTTTTTTGCTTATTGTTATTTGGCACTCATCCGCCAGACAAGAAGTAAATTCATTGGTATAATACAGAATATAAAGTATTTTAATTCGTTGAGCTAAATATCGTTGAGTGAGTAATCAATAATAAGGAATATCTTTATTGTTTTACTTACATATATAGCATATGCTTATTGTCGCTATGGAACATCGCGAATATGATGTTTTCTTAATCTTCTCGCATTATTAGTTGCTCCAACTACAGCGATAACAAACAATTTGTTGGAGATACGTAGTGTCTGCGTAAATTCGACTATTATTTTATTTCCGACAAACGTAGCCTTTCGTTTTAGCAAGATTTCTAAGAGTTTTTAACTATTGCATACAAATATAATACTTATTTAAAATAAATCGCTTTATATACAGAAGAATTGCTGAAAATGCTGCTTTTTCATAGTTTTCATTTATCATGTATTAAGTACGTTGCGTTATTCGCTTCACGAAACGTTTCGACGAGAAAACGTTTTCCTGGAGGACTTAATCTAGATTGATTCATCAATCCCTTGTATATCTCTGATGCAATTGTGCCATGTTAAGTTGAAGAAAAAAACGAAGGGGCTTTAGTTATATTATATTATATTAAACGGTTTCAGTCGAAACTGTTAAGTCGATAAAAGATCTGGTGCAATTTATGACTAGAGGTTTTTGGCAGTACGATGCTACAAATAGGTAATATATGCTGCTTGTAGCTTTGTTTGTCGCAGCGATAGATGTTGTTTGTAACGTTGCCAAAATGCAAATATATTGTATGCTTACATTCAGAATTTATTGCAAACTAAAAAGGACGAACGCGAATACAAACTTCTTATCATATTTTAACTCTGCGCTATATAAGTCAATTTCGACATCGTGTTGCATATGTTCACAGAGAATATCTCCATCGTATTTCAGATCTCTGTCTGTTGCATGTATAGAGTGTTTTATGTATATACGTTACTTTAGAAAACTTGATTATTACTTTTAGATAAGAAAAGTAAAAATGACAAAATTACCAGATTATAATCTAATATGTTGTAGTCACCGATATAAAGATCAACGAAATTATGCGTGGCCCTCGTAAAGTTAAAAATTGAACAATGTTAGTTACCAGTAATTGAAGTCATCGTTTTTGCTTTTTAAATAAAAGAAAAAAAAACAACAAAAAAACCTGATATATAATAAATAAATATTCAGAATATAAATAAAATAATTTATTTGAAACAGTTTTCCAGATTTGAACTGATGTTTGCAAATAAGTAAAAGTCGCGAGATTTAATGAGATGAAATTGCATAGCCACTATGTGTAAAAAAAAAGTTAGCTTATGACGGTACTATGTATATTGTTACTGGGCGGAAAGCTGATCAAATTCAGAAAATATTTCGTAAAATACATATATACACTTTGCATTGAATCTAGAAATTTAAATACGATCTCCGGTCCCTTTAAAAAACTGTGATCAAAAAATAATGAGATTATACTTTTTTAAAATACACGCGTGTGATATCGATGTGTACATTTTTTGGAAGGAGAACGGTGCCCTGTTGGATAAGTAATAGCAGCGTTTTTTTTTGTTTAAGCAATCTTCTTGACAGGGATTTTGTCTGTGTTGTTTGCTAAGCTGTTTCCGCACCAAAAGAAAGCAGTAATTATACATTTTAGGTCCTTCTCAGTCATAGGAAGCATTTCTTTTGACACTTCAACACGACGTTGTTTTTCAAACAAGCTCGAATTTTTTGGCACAAGCCGAAAAGACACGCAAGATCAGCCCAAATGATTCTTGAAAATTGTTTGTATTGATTGTTTCGATAGACCAAGGGTATCTACAAAGTATTTTTGTGTCAATCAGCGGTTGACATGTACGTGCTATTCGCTTTTGGTGATATTTTCATGAGTAGTTGAGGCTCACCACCCTCGTTGAATGATTTGCACTATTTAAAAACTTATGATCTTTGATAAACACTCATCATCGTACCACTTTTGCATCACTTTTAATTTATTTCATTTCATATTTTTGAAAAAATTTGATGCAAATTCTCTGTTCAACAGATTTTTCCATTCTAAAAATTGTTCACAACAAGATCATTTAAACGAAAAGAAGCTGCAATTACTAACCCAACAACTTCTCACAAGAGTTAGACCAACCTACCAAAAATTCGTACACATCGATATCATAGCGCGGATATTTCAAAAAAATATAGTCTCCCAATTTTTTGTTCACACTATTTATCTACATAACGTGCTTCAAATAAGTTTGAGTGCAAGCAACCGACCAACCGAGGAAATGTCATGCAAAAGCCGAACTAAGACCAAAAAAAAACCGCGCCAATGTCAAACAAAACTGTTAACAGGAAGGTTATTTGAGCGTTTTGACGGCGATGAAGTCGGTGAGATGAATTTGGAAGAATAATTAAGACAGTTTTCATTTTATAAATGCAATTCAACTTAGATTTTGATCACAATAGGAATTGCAAAAAAGTTTTAGCTAAAGTACAGACAGGATAAAACAAGGTACGCCCAAAGTTAAGATGTTTTAATACTTGCACATGGGAACATACAAAAGGTAGGGAAATATATGAAAGCGAATAAAAATTTGCAGACATCAGTTGAAATTGAAAATGTTTTTCTATACAAACTGAATGTAGCAATAGGCATATGCGCGAGTTTAGTTTTGTTGTTGGTATGTTCTACCAGAACAACTGCAGTGGCTTCGTATTTAACAATCCGCACACAAGCACATATGTTATTTCTACTAAGAGCAGGAAGCAGATTACTGGGTGGTAAAGAGCAAACGCAACGACTTCTTTATGTTGGAGTATATATACAACGTGATCACGCAAGGTGTTATAAAAATTTGTTTTGATCTCGTTGTCGGTTATTTACATTAAAAAAAATACTCACTTCGAACATAAAATCAAAAGAATGGTTAAAATGACAAGGAACTATTAAAGCAAGGGTTGCACGGACAGTTGTGCAACGCAAATGGACACACATTGAAAGTAGTGATGAACTTACGAGACGTGATTGTATATTTTTCTACCTAACTGTCTATTTTTTAACGGACGGTAAATATTGTACCACAGTCCACCACAGATCATCAACGTTATTTCTGTTTGACGGTCTTATTAATATAACAATCAACCCCGTTAACTTATTTGCATATTTCTTTCAAAGGTGTCTAATATAAGCAAACTTTCTAAAAAAAAAGTCAAACAAAAATTCATTTGTTTAAGTATGTTTGAAACGAAAAAAAAAAATATTGAACACAGATGCCGTAATTTTTAATAACATTACAAAAATGTTTGACGCGTTATAATTTTGGTTGCTAATTTAGAATAAGCCTGGGTAAAGTGAACTTAAAGAATTATTTTAATTCGAAATATTTATTTACCTAACGTAGTTAGCAGTTCCTGACAACAAAAATTTTTTTGAGAAAGTTAAATGGCAACGTTTTTCGTTGTGGAAGAGTTTACACAGATTCATTATTTTAAAGGATCTTTTTGAGTAGGAGTTGAGTGAGGGATTTTCAATTTCATTAAAATATCTCGAAAACTGCAGCCCAAAGACTTTTGGTACGGTGGGTCATAAGACGTTGTTGCTAAAGCTCAACAGATTCTCTCATATCTTATTCACGGCAATAACACTTAGCGAATCTTACCTTACGAGCGGATTCGCATAAGGCAGCAACTTCGCATCCACTTCCAAGGCAACGAAGTGTACCACAAGCATTAAAATTTGGCCGGCTGTTGTACCGACTATATTGTAATGGTTTGCCTAAGTACGTTGAACACTGTGGTTCCCAAATGTATGTGGATGATATGCAGCTTTATATAAAATCAAGGATTCACGCAATGAATGATGCTGTATTCAAACAAAACTGTTCGAAGAGCATTGGACGTTGTCAAGTGGACTTATGGTTAATTCCAACAAAAGAATATGCGTTTTACTTCACGAAAAATAAGGAATATAGATACTAAAGACTGCTAAAACTCTGGATATTATTTCTAATAACACACTGTTCTGGGCACACAAAATCTACAGTATTCTAAGATCTCTTTGGCCGCAATATTCGACAACAGCCTTCAAAATTCACTACTTACTAGAAATAATATATCTAATGCCCATACTTTTATATGATTGTGAACTATTTGATGTATGTAATTTTGTAAGCAAGAGAAAGCAGAGCATGTGTGTATATATTGAAGCGTTACGATAATGTATCACCATGCGTTAGGCGATTCATTGGAATTAGTTCCGAAAATTTGTGGAATTTATGGTAAAGTGCTTATATTTTTGCAGAAGATTAGCTACTAGTAACGGCCTAAATATTCTGACGACAAATACGTATTAAAAAATCTGAAGCAGGAATGTTGTTAAAAATGATTCGGATCGGACCACTTTTTCGACATCCCATATAATAACGTATTTTGGAAATCGTTACATGAATAACTGTATTAACCTAACTGGTGTAGGGCATTTGGTGATACACCCTTAATCAATATAATGTTTTTACTTGTTTTATCCTCACGCAATTTTTATTGTCCTTCATTTACAATTATTAGTTATAATAATAATAGTTATCTACTCGTTATTATTGTCACAACTATTCAAGTCAATTGCCAAATATTCAACGCTAAATAGTGATTGAAAAAACATTAATTTACTAGTTAACTAGAATAATGAATATAATAATGTAATTGTTGTTATATAGTAGATAATAGAAAATCGATACAGGACAGTATTTGAATTCCATCGTCTTTTCCGGGCATATTCACAAAAATTAGTTCAAGAAACTTTCTAGTACATCCATCAGTATCTTTACAGCTAATGAACATTTTCTTAATGCAAAAATTACTTATAGCAAGTCTCTGCTTAAATTTGTTGGATAATTATTGCTAATTTTTTTTAAATAATTCGAAAGAAGCAGATAAATGTTATTATCCGGGCCGCTATCACATCCAAATTTTTAAAGCAACACACTAAGCGGCTACCCAATGGGAAATCAAGACGATTGATCCCATAAACTGTATAAGCACTTTCTTCATAAATAAATATAGTTTTTAGCTGCAAGTAAAAAACTATTATGCTTTGTTATGCCGTCACTTATTGTAGATGTAATATTTTACGTCTTTTTAAGGTAATTTATGTACGTTTGTTTAACACTAACGGAAACCAAGTCAGTAAAGAAATGATGCGTTGTTTCAGACGTCACACAAACTCACTTCCACTTATAGTAAAAGTAAAATTAATCGCCGCGATCTCATAATCGAGACTACAAAAAACGTTGTAATATTCACGTCCAGCAAAAAGTCTTATCACCACATTGCAGCTCAATTGCACGGTTGGTAGGTTGGTCTTTTGTAACGAGCAGAGTGCAGGACATAAGGCAGATGTTATCGTGCTCTATCGACCTATCTTGTGTATTCAAAAGTAACAATAACGGAAAGCGGTTTTGATGGAATAAACCGATTTTGTATTACCCACCAATAAAAATATAATTTTGCTATGGAGGCAAGATGACACATGTCATATATGCAAAGAGCATTTATATTTTACTGAAACTATCTTTTTTATCGTAAATTGCATGCAAAGTTTCTTACTCCATTTCTTCTTTAAGTATTTGATAATTGACACCACGTATAAACCGAGACTGACAATTTTGTGCATTTGTTGTTCTTAAATCTATATGCGCAATGTAATACATACACAATTACAGTAATTGTACATTCTTACCTACTCTTATTACTTACTCTTATTTACTTACTTACTTACTCTTATTTTGAGGTCAGCATTGTTTTTTTTCTTTATTTTTTACACCTCAAACGTAATGCTATGTATAATTAACCTATCAGATACAGGTAAATGAGGAAAAAAAGAGTCGTAATATAAATTAAAAACTTTGAAACTCCGCCGATGTTAAACTCCCAATAACAACCAGATGTTTACGGACTTATTTATGCGAGCACATGTGGATTTCACATCATATAAATATCACTTTCTTGCTTCGAGAGGGTTTATATTCATGCTCTACAGCAATAACAGTGCTGTATACTATATACAAAAATTGTGTTACCTTATGGCAATAAGAAAAGGTCAGAAAAACTATTTTTATTGATCGGTTTGCTTCAACATTTTTTTAAACATACTTTGTTCATTTTAATATCTTTAATATAAATTATATAAGATATTCGATTATCTTGTACATTAGCCGTTGGCAGCGAATTCTTCGCAATCATATGAAATTATTCTATATGTACGCTTCTATTGCGAAGTAGATTATGATCAAGCAGATTTCGGATATCAAAAATATTTTATTATTGAATGGCTAAAGGAGCAATATTCTCGTCATATTCGAACTTCATCTGCAGCTAGACATCAAATAAGAGTTCACAAGCCAATTATTGCGACCGCTAGCGTTTTTGCAATAGGCGGTAGTCGGACGAACAACGAGGATATTTATATTTATTCAAGATTATGCAATACTCCTATTATTCTTATCACAGAAGAAATGGTAGCACCGGAACTATTCTCGCAAGGCGTCTTTTATTTAAAATATCCTGCTGCCTATAAAGTGGCTGGAAAAATATATATACAATGTTCTTGTTTATGAGTGGATATTTGAACGAGAAATGTAAATTTTTGGCAAAAACGGTTCTTAATTTGTTGATAACCTAAGGTTAAATTAATCTACCAAAAATTTCCTATATGCCGCTCTTCAGAATTTATTTTAACACTAAATTTACGGACGTTTCTTATATATTTATCTCTACAAACACACGTCAATTTGAGGCATGAACGCCACTTAGAAAGCGTTGTAATTACACACTATAAGTAAAAAATGAAAATATAAGATATATATTTAATGAAAGTTTTTATTATCCAATAATTTTATTATATATTATTTCAACGTTCATTTCGCGCATCTTTTACAGAAATACTTAATTTTGTTTGTACACTTTCGGCAAACAATCTTTTCACGTTTCCTGCTTCTTTTACAAAAGCCAATTTGGCAAGTTTTGCATTCTTCCGAAGTACTGGGTGACAGATGATTATAATCTATGTTTTTGTATTTTTTCTTGTCTCTTTCTGCAAGCTCTTTGGCCAACCGAAATAGAAAATTCTTTCTGGATAATTTTTACCTTTTATAAGATCCATGTGTTTATTGCCGCTAAATCTAAAATGTTGAAGAACACCTGGAAAGGCCATCGAAAATGTGCTGCTTTGGTGGTATATTTGCGAGCCATTTCGTTAACGACGTCGACTCCACACTTTGTCTCATTGTAATATCCTATTGTTTCTGGGGTAAGTTTGTCTCTATCTTTTGTTGTTATAAAAATGTGCTTAGTACTTAATAACAGCACGTTTAGATATGGCTTACTTTTATTTAGTGAGCATGCATTTTCCTGATTTATAATTTTCTGAACAAGACAACTTCATTTTATCTTTCTTGATTTTTGCTGGCTTTGGAAGTTCTCTCTTGTTGGCTCGAATAGTTTCAATTCTTTTCTTTTCTTCTTTCTTCTTTTTTTTTCTTTTTGCAAATAATTTTTCAGCTAGACGAATACAGGTAAACAAATTATCCATGGTTATATTTCTGCCTTGATGAAGATATGGTTCGGCTAACTTTAAAACTACAAATTCACCCAAGGGTGTTGAAGTTTGCGTTTTATCCTTACCTAAGTAAGGGAATCCAGTTATAACGTATTTAGATTGAACATCTACTGCCAACCAAAACTTTATGCCAAATTGTGCGGCTTATTTGGCATGTATTGTGTAAATATGCAGTGGGATTTAGTAGGTAATACTTGTTCGTCTACTGAAATATTCTCGTGCGATTTTTAACAGCACTGGCTGTTGTGAATAAATTGATTCCATGTTTCGGATATCATTGCAAATTTGTCGGTGCGTAAGCGTTTAGATCGTTCCTTTTTTTTATCAAATCGGACGAATCGAAGAATTTTCATGAACTCGTTTCTGGGCATTGTATTAGAAAAAAAAGCTGGTCCCCATTCCTTGGACCACAAATAAAAAGCATTTAGCGAATTTGCTTCATACGCTCCTCTAACGCACAAAATCCCAATAAACCTAAGTAACTTTGTGATTGAAATCTTCGAATCTCCTTTCAAAACACGACATTCTTCTTCTTCAGTACAGCTCTTTATATTTTCTATCATGTTTTTGGATATAATCAAATAAAAAGCACTGCTTACGTTTCTACCGTCACATTTCGTTTTGCGTATCCAGTAGGCCCAGCAATGTCTTTGAAGATTTTGTGGATAGGATATCGACCACTATAGCCACCCACTTCCAATTTCGTCCATCGACCGATATTTCTGTACCACAGAATGCATCCGAATTTTGGAACTATCTCGTAATATTTGTCTCATTCTCAGATTCAGAAAATAGGCTCATATATATTTACATGGTTCAATGGATAAAAGTCAGTACAAAAGATAAAATAAAACTGCAAACGGTTTTTGCAATTTTCCTTATAAACTTCTAAATGCATCAAAATGACGTAGTGTTAAAGACATTGTAAAACATTTGAGGGGAAAGAATGAAAATTATACTAAATCTCTTATCGAAAATTTGGCTCGGGGTTCAAGAAATACATGGTTGAAAGTTTTCTTTGTGTTATGCAATTGTTTTTTTTTTTATTGTGATGAAGTTTTTATTATTTTTCCCATAAATTTGTAATTACGGGACCATAAAATGGGCCTTTATATTCATCTATTCCTTCTCTTTCAAAGGTTTATTTCTTGAAAATACGGCTATTGCTACATATGTGGAAGACAGAATCGCATGTTTTAAACGTCACGTGCTATGTAATGACAAAGACAATGGCAATAAAATTTATAATTCCATAGATGAATTCCGAAATAACAACAAAATCTTCATCACATAATTCTAATTCCTGGGTAGAAGTAACGACTTTTTGCGAATTGCCTTCAGCCTCATATTTATTCAACGTACGTATCTTTGTTCAGAAGTCCTTTTAAATGAACTAAATACTTTCTAAACAAACGCATTAAAAGACTAGCAGCTTTAGAAATCAACGGTCAACTAATAACTTTCTAGCACATTTTCCATTGAAATAGGTATTTTTTGCAGACTGCTTGGGTAAAATCACAAAATTTCAAGATATAAATTTCTTCCATGTAATAAACATTTTTCGTCATACTCTAGAAAAATCAGAGTGTCTATTGAGCCAATGAAAGAAATTAATTTTCTAAAAAACTAACCTCGTCCTTTTTCCCAAAAGTCTTTATTAGCGTGAATGTATCAATAGTTCAATTATGTCCGTTCGTTTGCCATCTCCCTAGCCATCCGTTTATATCATGACCACGACTTCAGGCCAATATCTGAAAAACAAGCATGGCCTCAAATTTCTTCTTATGAGTTAGATTATTTCGAAAATTGGCACAGTTGCGAAGAAAACAAAGCATTTTTCGCTTTTCAGAAGTACAGATATAGTTGCTTAAGTTACTAAAAATCATATATAAACGAATTAGAACTTTACATTCATGTAAGATGCGTCAGTAAATATCATGTACTATTTCGCACAACACAATATTCGCATACCTTCGACGTAAAGCACCAAAGATAGAACTTTGTTGTCACATAATCTTCCGCTTTTTATATGAATTCTTATTAAGCTAACGTGGTTTAAATGTATTACAGTAAACTTATATGTGAATTCATTATTCTCGACCACTTTTATTATGAAATCCTAAAAATTAGACCCTTTTTTTATCATACAAATACTTTGTTTTGTAAGAATATATTTATAGTAGTGGATTCAAAAAATTGCCCCTCCTCATCGAAATTCTCCACGTTCAATAAAGAAAAATATTTCTTTTCACCGAAGTTCACGGAGAAATTTTAAAAAAGGAAATTTATTTTATACCCATCACCGAAGGATGAGGAGTATATTCATTTTGTCAAAACGTTTGTGACGCAATGAAGGAAGTATCAGAAGACCTACAAAGTATATATATTCTTGATCGGGATTAAATCCTGAATCGATTTAAGCATGCCTGTCTATCTATCTGTGTGTGGGCCCGTCCGTGCGATGTCTGTTTTAAAGATTTTCTCAGTCGCAAATTGAAGCTGTCGATTTCAAATTTGGCAGAAACATTGCAAGTTCTTGGACACACATTTGAAAAGCAAGCATTGTAAATGGCCCAAATCAGTCAAATGACACGTTCACAGTACCACGCAAACTGAGAACACCTCTGTTTTTCAAAAGGAATAAAAAGTAGGTTTTTTATTCGTTACTCATAAACTCTAGCAAATAAACACACGAAAATTTAAACGCGTATTAGCGATGATGCAGTGCTTGTGCAAAAATGGAAAAAATTGAGCGCGCCTACCCAATATTATATTGTACCAAAATTTAATTGTTTTTTCAATGCCTTTATAGGGAGCAGAAAAAAGTTTCAACAACCCCAAATAGTTTGGAATGCACACAAACATATCCGTGTTCGTCTGTCCATCTGTCTGTTTGCGCAACTGTGTAGTCCTTGTGGTAAACACTCTCCCGTTAGTGAAAATGAAGGCATCGCCTGCAACTCTGCAAAAAAATTTGGAAGTGACTTAAAATTTTCCAAGGATACGCTTACAACGTCCACATAACTATGCGACAAAAACTTTTATTTTGAGTATGAAAATTTAGTTCTATTACTTTCTTTGTCTTTTTTAGGATAACAGTGATGGATATAAAATATTCGGGCACGACTGAATATAATTTTTAGCTTTAGTAATATGAGGCATAATGAAGCAAAATATGCGAAGCATTGAATCTTCATAACACTTTGAGTTCAGGGAATGAACTACAAAATCGTCCAAAATATGATTTCAAATGTATGCATTCTGTAGCTCGGGCTCCATTATATAATCAAATACGGAAAGTCAGGTATTGGTGGATCTTAATAAATTTGTTCCCAAACTTGTTTACGTGGGGAGAAATTGTCTGTTTTATTAATTTTACTAGGACATGCTTCAATCTTTGTTTTGAAATAAACAAAAATCGTCAAAATACACTTTTAACCTGAGCTCGGCCGAGAGATAATAGACAAGTAGTGCCGACGGTTCTTTGCTATATGTGAAAATATGTGCAAATCAATGTGAATGCCATATATATTGAATTTCAGAATGCGATTATTTCGCATTTGGAATATAAATTATATTCCAAATTTCTCGAAACCTGGTCTCAACGAGATATGCTTTTGAATATTGAGCACATGTGAGTGCAGTATATAAGAAGGAAACATTTTGGACGAATATTATACGAAACCATTTATTGTATATACTTGTTATGAACAAGTCACTGTTTTAAATACATCATTAGAATAAACAATATAATTATGTGTACAATATTAATATTATATAATTTGAATTATTTCATTTTCAAAGTCGCTTTTAAGCACTAAAACGCAAATTTATAAAATATGAATATTTGAAAGTGGAAATACGTTATTTCATTTTTAATATGTAGCTGAGTTTGAAGAAAATTAATTTCTCGTCTCATTTTAGTTGGATAGGAGAGCAAATTTTCTATGTAGTCTCATGAGATCGCCGAGTAGATAGGCGCATTTTCCGTGCACGGCGACTTGCTGTTTACTTGTGTGGTCATATGACAACAGCATGGCAAGAAGGGTTCACGTCTGTTGTCAGAAAGCAAAATAATTTTCCTATGCAATAGCGCTTGTTATGAAGCAGTCTTCTCCGACATTTAATATTTTATCCCTGTTAGCGGTATATATAAACTGCAACTTTTTCATTGTCAACGTTGCACAATTTCAATTGTTTGGGATAATTGACTCCCGTAGTAATTTTAGATATTCGCAAAAATAAGTACTACAATTTAAATTTTAGGGCAGTAGTTTTGAGGCTTCTCCCATGTATCCGATACCTTTTGGAGCTATAATAAAAATTAGGGGAATCATATTAACCTTCTGGTAAGCCTTTTGCACGCGCTACCTTAACTCTATATATGTAAGAAGGAAGCATGTTAATAACAGCTATCAGTTCGCAAATCAAAACATTTTGTAAATGGCTCTTAGTTTTAGTTTAGCATATCTAATAAGATGCATGTTACTAATTTTTCTGTTATTTGCACGATAATCGGGGAGTCGCGTTTTTCCTTTAGAGAGCTTTCATTTCTTGCTCGGAAAAGTTTTGACAGACGACTTCTACAGATGACGACAATAAAAAACTGGGAACTACCAGTGTACATACCGATTAAATTCCACAATTTTCTTTCTCCTTTCTCTGCCTAAAATAACAGTTCTTCATTTAATCTGGTTGATTTATTTAGCGTACGCTGACGGTAATGGCCTGGAGAACCACAGAAGTTCGAAGACAACGCAATGCAAGCCTTGTTGAACGAAAACCCAACTCAAACTCTCAAAGACAGCTTAGCAGTTGAGAAATCAACTGTTTCTAGACGTTCATATGGGATGAAGGCGAAATGGCTACCATATGAATTGACTGCAAATACCATTTCGAACCAAGCAAAAAAAGGAGAGCTCTCTGTGGCGTATTGTGAGTGACGATGAAAAGTGGGTCTATTACAACAATCCCAATCACAAAAGTCATGTGTTGGTCCAAGAGAACCACCCACACCGACATTGAAGCGGAATATTCAGGGCCGTAACGTTTTGCTGTGCATATGGTTGCATGAACAAGGTGTACGCTGTTACGAGGTGCTACGCCCGCTTAGAACTGTTACTGTAAATGTCTTTTGACTTCAAATGAATAAATTGAACGATATATTGTTGCAAACAACATGATCAATAGTGGCTAAAATAGCTACCATACGAATTGACTGAAAATGTCGTTTTGGCCACTTGTTGCAATTACTGTCAAGGATACATCTCAAATGGGAAGTTTCGCGGCACACAGCGTAATCACTACACTTAGCGTTTTCTGACTATCACTTGTTCAGATAGATGCAGTATATTTTGGCTGACACACGGTTCCGCAAAATTGGAGAAGTGCGAAAATGGGTCGATGATTGGATCGCTGCCAATATTGGTTCAGCAAAATTTCAAACGTCGAGAGAGTACAATTAAAATTTAAAAAGGGTTCGAGTACATAAGCGTGAATATTGCTGAACATGTTCAATAAATATCTACTAAAATTTTTTGGGTTCATGTTGTGATATGGACGTGTTCCTCGATCAAATTTTTAATGGCAACCTACGCATAAGAACTTTAAATGTTTTTGTAAAACTTGCAGCCGGTATCTTCATTGTTGCGTTCAAGAGAATGTTGCTACGGACATTATGCAGACGGGTAAGCAGATACGCTTATATTGATTTGGCATTTTATACTGATCAACCATATACATGTATATTGTAGCGTCTGTGAAACGTTTCAAAGGTTTTGGTTTCTGAAGATTACGCTTGAAACCGAAATTATAATTTAAAGTTTAACAATTCCTTCAATGAATGCAGATGAAAACTAGGAACGTTAAAGCCTACCTCAGCTAATAAACTTAGCCAGTAAATAATACCATTTACCAGTTTTGCCACGATGCAGCTAAAATTGTAAGTAGCAACCTGCTGTCATATGGTGGTAATGAAACTGGCGGATCGCAGAACAGATTTCTTAATGGATAAACAAGACTTGTTTCTGACCACAATGGGTGGATTCAAAAAACAGATCATATAATACAATATAGGCGCACCCCAGCGTTTGTCTGACCAAAATCGCATATGTTCTCCTTATACCAGAAATAAGGTAAAATGATCTGAAAAGGAGCTTTACTTTCTCCAAGCTATGATAAACAAAATAACCGAATTCGTTGACTTAATGAGGTGTAAGATTACGTATAGGTGTCCGATCTGCGTCGCATGTTTTCAGAAATAGATGCGGTTAAAATTGTTTATGATGATCAAAGAAAACGTGTAAAAACGATTATAACTGCAACTTTTATTATTTTTAAAACAATTACAATTAAGACATACAAACGTTTTTGCTACCGTAGATAGTTGTCATTATTGAGTTTTAACGTGCGAAGTCCAACACGTCTAAAAATTCATGAAAGTTGTTAGTACTGTACGTGTATCACAAATGGGTTAGCTACGTTTAAATTAAAATCAATATTACAAAAATGGTACATGGTACTGTATTTTCGAAAACGCTCAAATCTATTAAACCTTTTGAGCTTAATAATATGTTCGTATTGAGAGAATTGCATTGAAATGAATTTATCTCTGCCAGTTCACGCTTCAAAGTTTGTACTCAGGACGATTTACCAATACTAACTGTATAACTCCATTCAGCCAAAAGAAAAAATACATAGCATGTTCCAATTGACTCAATTAATGATCTCTACTAATCATTGATTAATTATATATGCGACATTTTTACAAAAGTCCACAGAAGAAATAAAGAGTGAATATTTGAGTCTATATTATTAAGATGGAGTCCTCCTAACTTTAGCGTTACCTGCATTTCTTTTCGAACTAAGTAAGTGCTAAATATTTCGCTTCTTGTGAGAAGGCCCTGCTTATTATTGGATTGATAAGTCCGCGTTTTAAGCGAAAGTCATCTTGCTGGTGCAATCCCAGTCCATATTTATAAACAAACAAACAGTACCGAAATGATCGTAAGAAATATTTTTAACCTTTTCCATACCGTCAGTGATAAATTTTAAATCCTAGAAAGCATTTCCGTTTTATATATATTTTTATTATATATATTTATGCATTTTTTATCATGTAACGGTAAAAGCATTGTTGTTGAATGTATACATGTGTTCAGCATATTTTCAAAAAATGTTCCCACCCTCAACGTAGATTGGAAGATGTTCCCTCAGTCGAAATGCTCTGAAATGTTAATAAGTTCAGATTCTGCTATGCTCTGACGCTATGTTTTGTTCATCGGATGAGCGCTAGCTAACGTGAAAAAGCACTAGTAATTGTGGTACATTTTACGGATGCCAGATGTCAGAATTTTCACTATTCTGTAGTATCATTATGCCTACTTCTTGCAGTATCTAACGACCCCAACATTGTTGAATCAGGAGCGCACATAGAACTGGTGTAAGATCCCAAAATCCGATATTGACGTAAAAATTAGCCGGTTTTTAGTCGACTCACAAACTTAAGATAGTCTGACGCGCTATGTTGAACTCAATAGAGAAGTGTTTACACCACAAACTGAATTTACATATGTGCTCTCGAGATTAAAGATACAGTGTGCTCACTAGAACCGTTTAAACCTTTGAATGCATTTCCTTTTTAAACTTTTCTTGTGATTGCTGGTAATTCTAAACAAAAAGGATTTCAAAATTTTCGGTCTCTTACTGCTTCTAGGGGTTGCTTTTGTTCCTTTATTCGAATGAATGCAGCTTCCATAGCATAACCGGGACAGAAGAAAAACCGAAGTGAATGACGGTTTGTTAAATACACAAAAGTAACGAAAAAATTTTATTGTTAAGATAAACCTTCTACGGAATTTTTATAATTAATGTTAATTGGTTACTACAGAAAAAGAGAAGATAAAGAAAAGCAATATACGACTATAAATGCAATCAAACGTATGCATAAAAACATAAACCTTTGAGTATTGGTGTTATATATGTTGCAAAAATCAAATAATTTGGAAAAAGTGCTTGCTAGCAGTACAAGACCAAAGAGTGCACCGTTAAAATTTATTAAACGGGAAGCTGCTAATTTATTAAGAATTCATGCCATAAGAAGGAAAAGCGAAGTTTGTGAAGTATTTCTTTAAATCTAAGTTAGCACAGCACTTCGTCAACGTGAAGAAATTTTTCCATTTAATTATATAAAAGGTTTCAAATTTATTATATTTTTTATATTATTATTTTTTATATTATTTATAAATTTAAAAAATGATACTATAGACAAATTTAGTAAATAAAAGCATAAATTCGTTCATTCCTGTGCCCACCGTTACTCACAAATATGTGTTAGGATAAAAGTACATTTTCTTCTATTTTTTTTCATTAACCTCTAAAAAAGAAAATGTGGTAACTTAAATTTTATTGATGAGAGGAAGATGGAGTAAACAGATTGTGGGACCTAACTTCGGGGTCTTCTGTATAAAATCATGGGCCGATGGAAATCATAGGTAAGACAGGGTATATAGTGGCCCATGACGTAAGTTCAGCTCGTCAGGTAGGTAGGTTTCGGCTATCCGTTTGTTCCCATAAGTGTTATAATATGTGTATATCTTTGGTGTAGTCGTCTGTTGGTTATCTGTGAGATGAAATTTGAGCTCTATCAAACGCTTGCTCGACGTCCAAGAACATTGCTGAATCGTACTGTTCATTTTTTAACGCACTTATTATTTTTTAACTGATTCGACGGCATTCACCGTTCAGGCATACCATGCTTCTGGCGAAAACCAAATTAATGCTCAGGAAATATTTTACTATTACTTAATATTGGCTGCAAACTTTGTAGAAGGAATCTTTCGGAAATTTTCGGAGAGGTAGATAGAAGACTTATTGACTTTTAAGACGTCATCTCATTCTCCGTGTTAGCAGGTTTTTGGTCTCAAAATTGAAGCGTAAATCAAAGTTAATAACTTAACACTCGTTTTAGTCAAACCTCTTATTGCTGTAGCACGTATATTGTCGTTGCCCCGATTCTTTTTATTTAAAAGTATATTTCATTTTGTAATTCCTTAATGGATATTTGGGATAGGGTTAATAAATACACCCAATCGGTCAAGAAACATTGTAACTTCCCTTTCATCTTCAGAACTGTTGAAAGAAAAAGTTTGAAAACTACATTCTGACTGTTTTAAAAGTTCAAGTGCCTTTTTCGAATAGAGTGCCGTTTAACTCTTTTATCGATACATTTACTTATGTCTTCTTCAATATTTTGCAACATTCCAAAGTTTACGATCGTGGGTTCTTGTTGGATTTGGGTTTCTTGGAGGAACTGTGTTCCTTTTCATCTTCAAGTAAACGAAGTCTTAGTTTATACGTAGCACGATTTAAATTACTTTTATTAGTTGCGATTGTGCTTTGACCCAACATTTTTCTTAATCTTCTTTGTATTTCAATAATGTTTCTAATCTAAGCGAACACTAGCACTTTATTCGAATTCAGACCCTGAAAATTAAATTTTGTTCTAGCCCAGGTTTAAAGGAATATATACATTTGAGAAGAGATTGATTTGCATGTTTTGGGATGAGGACCACAATTCGAGCGGAAATCAACTATAAGAAGTAAAGGGTAAGAACTTAAGTTATGAGACTCTAATATGTCTAATCGATTTGCGGGTATACCTGAATAAACAACAAAATCAAGGGTTTCTAGGATTTTTCTTGGATTACTCAACCAGTACATGGGTCGACCAGTGGAAAGTACGACAACCCTGTTTTTTTAATTGCATTTACGAAGTTCCTTGCCCTTAGCATTTTCGGGCCATCAACCTACTAAGGTTGCTTAGCATTGAGAACAATGAATTTAGTCTCTAGTTGAGGAAAGAACTAGAACGTTTCTTCTATAATTTGGAAAGTTGAAATCCCACATATCTTTTCTTAGATATATTCAGCTTTAAAATTGACATTGTGATCATGTTGGAAGAAGTAGCTCAGGGATCATTAATTCGATTCATTAGATCGGTGGAGGAATTTTTAACTTTCAGTCCTTCAGCATATGTTTATTTATTATGGAGTTGGTTAATATTGGGAAAAACGTGGTTATCATAATTAACTTGTGGAAAATCCTTAGAGGAGAGAAAGGAAATTAAAAATTTCATGATTGCTAGGAGAAATGCAGTTTGATGGTGTTCGTATTTGAAGTAGCGTCCTATATCTTTAGCAATCTCTGCAGTTGCCAGCCTCATCTTTTAAACAATTATCGCAACGTGGTGATGAATTGCTATATATTTGCATTGTGCAGCAAAATGATTAGGCATAGAATTAGCGTTACTGTGGCATTCCAACACCATGGTTTTTTTTTTTATTTATATACATGAATATGTATACACTTCTTTTCTTTTCGTAAATATGGCATCTTATGCGTTTATATGAGTAAATGATAATATTGAATATAAAATAGCACACACATCTCAAAAACAAAAAAATTAATAAAAAATAAAATAGTACATACATAGCACACCAATTCCAAAAAAAAAACCGGTCAAGGTCTTGTCTTCGGACCGCATGTCTGCAAAAACTCAACTACTTTATCGAAAACAACTTTAAAATTTACGCAACGGACGGATCCGTCAATCCAGACATTTCTAGTTTTTCAATCATAGAATATCCAAATCTTCTTCTAGGAACTATCATCCATGTTCATCGAACTTCTGGCCATTAGGCAGGCAATCCTCCTTGCAATTGAAAATAGTTTAAAAAAATTTGTATGTTTCTCTGACAGCAAATCGGCTTTGACTTTAATCAAGAATAAAGACCCATATAACATGTATGTGTTTGACATTTACGACCTCTTAAAAGATCCAAGCATTGAAAAATGCCACCTCATCTGGATCCCAGGTCACTGTGGTTTCGGCATCAATGGAAAAGCTGATTTTTATGCACGTGAAGCTCGGCTTGACGGCATAGTTTTGTCTATAAACTAGCCCCCCAGCGAAGGTCTCCTCTTAATCAAAAAACTCATCGCAAAAGAATGGAAGGATGAATATCATACCTTAGCTAAAGAAAAAAGCAACTGGCTTTTTTTCAGAATCTACCCTTTCCTTATACCCAGACTTCTACCGGAAGGCAAATTTACAACATGGGAATTTAAAGTACTTCACAGACTCATGTGTAATCACACCTATGACAAGGTATATTTGAAAATGATAAGAGCCTCCTCTACTGATTTGTGTGAAGAATGCAACATCACCGAGTCCGCCGAACATCTCATCTTTGAATGCAGGAAGTTTGACATCCCCAGACAATCTTTCACTATATTCAGCCTGTACAACAACTTATACGAAATTTTTCGTACTGGAAACTTTAGGCATTTAAAGCAACTGACTGCTTTCATAAAATCAGCTGATTTCTCTTTTTAAACTTTTTATACTCATAACTCAGTCTACCTACAAAGATCGCCTATACTTCTATTTCTCGGGCACTCTCTGCCGGAATACCAACCAACCACACTAAACTAAAAACATTGGGAATGATTGCGGCGCATAACGTCGCACGTTCATCAAGCATAAGCATCATCAAAAGTTTCTAAACTAAAAAATCACTCTTAAAAACGTTTTACACACGCACCACAAAATCGAAGTCATAGCACCTACGCGTCTTTTTTATCGTTACTGGATTATGGGTCTAAATCGATACGTACAGGCCTAATCCATTGTCCCTCACAAAAAAAAAAAAAAAAAAATACATAGTACACTGTAAGAAAAAAAACGTGCCTTTTTTGTACTAAAAGCAAATAGTAGTTTGTAGGGACCAGAGAGCCCAACTTTGGAATTCCCTGTAGACATTTCTGGGCCCAAGGATTTCATAGGCAGTGTTGGGTATAGAAAGATCTAAGGTATTGCGCCACCCCGTTCTGTAAGTAAATTTGGAGCCCTTCACTACTTCCGAGCTAGTTAGTTCACAATGACAAGTGCTATTGCCTATTACAGCCCTGGAACTCTGATCTTTCTGTACTGCATTAAAAAAGGGCTGACTATTCAAACAAATTTCAAACTCTTAATTGTTACATAAAAGTGGGCCCAATGTGAAGCTCAAAGGGTTATGTGGCAGTGTGAGAAAAATTGCACCAACGCGGTTCACGCTCCATTCATCAATCGATGAGGGATCTGGTGAAACTGTACGCCAAACTACATTAGAAAGCAGAATAGGAGCTGAAAGCGAAAAAATCATAGACCCACACGAGCGACGTAGCAATCTCAGTATTTGTAGCAATCAAGCCGATAGAGAACATCAAAAGATAGCACAGAAACAGGTAGTAGCGAATGGCTACTCAACGATCATGGTTGTTTTCAACTGTGCTTATATAGGTTTAATATAAACCAGAATCCACTTGGTAGTTTTTGCAAATGCACCGAAGAAGCTGTAGTTGTAATCTTTGTCTACCCGAGTTTTCGATCTTATAACAAAGATGCTAAATGACCTGGAAATATGGGAGCAGGTGGGAATCTTTGCACAACATATGTATTGAAGAAAGAAAGAAAAGAGGAACGTGAACACAAGCTCATAGAAAGTGCCCAAATGGGTAAATCACATGCGGAAAACATTATGGTAGATAACTTTAGGGAAGCATTTGGACCGAACAAGCCCTAATTGACAGCACGTCTCCATTAGTCGCGCTATTTTGAAAAGCTGGTAAAGTTTAAAAATTTTAAAAAAGTTCTGGCAAGAGAACCACACTTTATTTACTGTGTAGAAGAATCGGGACGGATGAGCACAAATCCGAAAAATTCAAGAACGAGGTTCGTTGCATTATTTCAGCAGAGAGATAAGACTGGTCAAAAAGGTGGACCCTTTGAAAACCACAAATGTCTATTGGCCAAAACAAAAGCGTAACGCACTGACCTGTAGCATCGCAAAAATATTAATACAGTCGTAGTTACTGAGATGCTACTTGGGAATTTTCAGAGTAAGGCTTTGGATGAACAGATAGGTCACATAAATGTATCTGTCTGCGGTGTTAATGACTTGCTCCTCGCATGGTAAATCGAAGGTTAGTGGATGGGCACATAGTCTAGCAGAGAAAAGGAAGGCTGCTTGTTGCCTTAGAAGACAGTTTCAACGTGCTAGTAGGTCTAATGCCGCAGCCAGCTTAGTGTCGAATTGAAGTAATGTCTATATGACTAGAATTCTGTGCTTAGAAAAGCTACATAGGACGACTGAAGGGATTGAGTATGATCTTCGGCATTAAGTTTGCCAAGTTATCAGGTGCAAAAAACGCTTGCAAATTAGTGGTATTTGCATGGTGAATAGAGTACTAACCAATCGAGGGGAGTCTATGGAAGCGTTAATGGGAATATTTTTCACTGGGCAGGATAATGTGGTGTCTCCCAATATTGGGTTGGTGCCTTCTCCGCCTCTTTTAGATAAACTTCAAGTTAGGGAAGCGATCTCGAAAATCAGATCAAAAAGGGTCCCAATCATTGGTGGCTAAAGTCATCTGGAAAGTTTTCTGGAATACTTCGAGTTCAAGTTATTCTCGCTGTTGGTTTCCTGTTCCACTGTGAACGGAAGTAGCTAAGGTTGTTTCACTTCTGAAGTCGCCTGATAAGGCAAGTAGTCCAGTAAACTCTCAATGGTTAAAGTGAATGAAGTTAGTCTTGCAGACTGGGCAGCAGTCAAGTATGTAGTTATTAGCACCAATGAAAAGGATAACTTTACTCCACACCTCGAGACGATTGGGAATGAACTTGTGAATGTGGTAAGTCAGATCCGTTGTGTCCTATGGTGTAAATGCGGCGTTACCAGACATGACGTTCGTTTCATAAGACCGATTGTCGGACGCCCATAAGGCGATGCCATGCCTGTGGTTGAGCAAAATAAAATATATTGAGCAACCAGCGCAAAATGTTGTAGGCCTACCTGCGGCCTCAACTGACGCTTTACCACTATTAATCTGTGCAGCCCCACTAGATTTGTAGGCGTTACGCATTAGTAATGCATTTAGGACCAGGAGAGGTCTGATTATGCCTGACGAGTTGAGAAATAAGGAAGCAGAGAGGCTAAATGTAAGGAACTGTCAATTGTAGTTAAGGGACCGTGTCTGTGTCTTATGTGAATACCTTTGGAAAAGAAAAGTTACACATAACAGGTGGAACAGTAAAGTTACACATAACTTTATCTGTGATGTTGTCTATGTAGGAAATCTCCCGGACTTTGATTTCAGCGCACATCTTGGCTTTATATTTACGAGCCACGGCTCTCTTGATGCATTTCTGCATGATAGATGTCGTCTAAGGCCATGGGAATAAGACGAAGGAATGACGAATTTAATTTTAGTCTCACCCCTTCTACATCTGATATTGTGTCTGCATTAAAACGTTTGCTTCTTATGTTTTCTTTAGGCAGCACGTTTTGAGGCGAGGCATCATCAGCTACTCGATTAACCCTAGTCCGTATTTGTTCTCCTGAACGGTGATGGAGAAAGCTGAATGCAGCTCTGAAGTCTCGCCAGAGTTATTTTTTTGTTTTGGTATGGTAGTGTGATGGAAACCTGTCTCTGCGTTCTTCTGCGTTGCTTGCTTGAACGCGGTTTAATCTTTCCTCACAAGTTCTCTCTACGGCATCGCATCCGTTACTAGACGAAAGAGGTCTGCCAGGCGATGATAATTATTCCTCGATTAATTCGAATTAATCCTAATAAGTTTGTCTTGAAAATGCGGCGACTAAATACACTCGGGACGCTGAGTTTACATGTTCACGCTCCATATACCATTGGGCATAATGAAATTTAGCCTTAGCGCGGTAGGTCACCTAGAGACATTGATATATACATGTGAGATGATAATGCCGTTAAAATAAAAGCCAAAAGTCAGCACGTTGGTAGAATGAAGGGATCAGTTAGTAAAGTATTACGGACCTTGGAGCAAAAAGACTTTTAAACCGGCTTGAGTTTTATAGAACCCTTGAGAAAGAAAAAAAAAGTAAGCTGACATGCTGAAGACAGTTGTGCGAAGAGATAGATGACGATTGCTTTATTGTAGAAAATAACGGTGTGTCGGGGTGTGTCTATGCTATGCTTCGCTATAGTACATAGCTGATCTTGCTTGTTTCAAGCGTCACTATTTATTATCCTTCTCAGTTCGCTTTCACTAAACAACGGTATCCGTATAGCAAAATGAAGGAAAAACATAGGAAGAAAAAACTGTACCGTGTTTCGATTTTCGGAAAGATTTAACAATTTTGGGATTTCACACGAATACATTTCCACGTTCTCGTTGTATCGCGTGCTTTTTCACAGCTTCTGAGCTCTTCCGAATAGATCGCCTGCTTATTTTATGGAAATTCGACACGGTCTCGCAGAGTAAAGACAATTCCTCTTGCTACGAAATTAGAGTCGATCCTCTCGTGTGTGTGTATGAGTGTATACGTGCATGTATACCTTAATGCCAGGTACAGGATTAGCCAAAAGTTCTTCACATCTGGTCATATATCACATTATGACATAGAACATTTTTCAGGCTTCTCAGATTTTAATGAGAAAGGGGCCGTGAACAGCAAAAAACAAAAAGCCACTTCGATTGGGTGTTAGTTGCGCCTATTTATTTAACGAAATATCGCCACCAGTACCCGTGTAGCATTTAGTCAAATTGTCCATCCGGCACACTATAAATCAAGACCCTACCGGGCCCAATCTATATGATTACCCATAAATTTAATTTGCTGATTTCCCTTATTCGTTGCAACTCTCGTATAGACAAAGGGTAGCACATTCTAAAAGGACGGTGCATACTATCCTGTCGCCGAAAATTCACAGGGTGCTGTCAGTCTATACAGGGTGGTATTTCTTGCCAGGCATAGTCTAACTTAGTCATTGCGTCTTTGTATGTTTCGCATCATCCCATAGTTGTTAATGCGCTTTTTACCTTTCATTATCACTGATTATAATGATTTGGCCCAAATTGGTTGTAAATAAAGAAAAAGATCGAATCACAGCCGAATACAATTTTCCTACCTGCTTTTCTACCCAACACCGAAGTATGAGGGATATATTCATTTTGTCAAAACGTTCGCAACGGCCAGAGGGAAGGACCAGAGACCCCACAAAGTATATGTACACTTGATCAGCATCAAATTCTAAATCGTATTAAGAATGTGCATCTGTTCGTCTGTCCGTTTATCCGTCTGTGTAATGTCTATTGTAAACATTCTCCTGGCCGCAAAAATAAAGCTATCGACTTCAAATTCGGCAAAAACATTGAAAGCATTCTTGCACAAAAGCTTGGTATTGAAAATGGATTAAATCGGTCAGAGAACATGCCCACAGCACCACGTAAACTAAGAAGACCACTGTGTTTCAAAAGGAATGAGAAATTGCTTTTTAGTTCATAAATTCATAAACTATAGAGAATAAATATACAAAAATTGGAACGGATATTCAATGCGCGACTCTGTAGCATTTGTGTACAAAAACGGAAAAAATTGAGCACGTCTTCCAAAATATTATAGTGTATCAAAATTTAATTGTTTTTTCAATATGTTTATAACGCGCAGAAGCAAGCTTCAAAAATCCTATAAAGTATATAAATTCTTGGCCACTTTCAAATTTGGAATGCACCTAAACATGTCCGCCTATTCGTCTGTCCATCTGTCTGTTTTCGTACCTTTGTAGTATTTGTGGTTAACATTTCCATTAACGAAAATCAAGTTAACGAAATGAAACATCGCCTATAAATTTGCAAAACAAATTAAACGTGACCCAAACCTTTCCAAGGACACGCCTACAACGCCCATTGAAACTGGAAAAAATCAGCTGCGCCCACTCCGTAGAGCATGAAAATTATGTTCTTTTACTTCTTTTGCCTTTTTTAGGATAACGGTGATGGGTATGGAAGATTCGGTCCCGACCGAATTTAATTTTCTTACTTGTTTTGAATACCACCAAAAATTGAAATTAAAATGAGCTAATTGGCAAATGCGTGGTTGGTAGTTGCATATAAAATTTAAAAATGTGAACGTAAACCGCCCACAATAACATTTGCAATGTACTAAATTTTAAGATGCAACTCGTAGCTGATATCACGAGAAAAGTGGGTGCAAATCTATTTTGTTCTATTCATTAGCGTGTTTAGTACTTACGTACGGCGAGCGTCATTAATATTGGGTTTTTTCGCTCGACAAAAAGTAAACGCTTGTTAAACCTAGTCCATTTTGCAAACATTAAAATTTTTTTTACTATTTTGTACTACTAGGGAATACATATTAAAATGCAAAAAAAAAATACAGAAAACAAGAAAATTAAATAACTTCAACAACTCAAAAAGCAACATCATTAATATTGGAATTTTACATGTAAGGAAGGATACGAAGATAAAAAACAGCATATTATTAAAATCTAATATTCGGTGAGGTATCCGTTTTGTTTAATAACGTCATTTAAACGTTTTGACATATTTTGTATAATTTTTCTTGTGTAGGACATAGGGATCTTACTCCATTCTTCTTGTAGTCTATTTTCAGATTTACACGGAAGAGATTGATTGTTTTCGCACACACCAGTCTAATTCATCCCACATATATTTTTGATGGGGTTCATGCCTGGTGATTGGGAAAGGGGATGAAGCGCTTTGTAGCAGTTACATAAGAGCCATTCCTGAATTAAGCGGGACTTAGGCTTACGGTCGTTGTCCTGGTAGAATTTGAATGCTTCCAATATTTACGTATTTTTTTTTATTATTTATTTATTCCACTTATACACAAACTCAACTAAAACAAACAACAGTCGAGTTCCAATGGCTCTTAAAGTAAATCTTAAATTAATTATTATTAAAAAGAACTTAGTACAAGTACAATAAAACAAATAAAAGGAAAAAAAAAAAAGAAAAAGAAAAAAAGCATGTACACAGTTAGTACAGAGCCACACCCACAATCGGTACAGAACCTAGTTGCAAATGAACCCCTAAGCCATCGCAAACATGCATAAGCTTGGCAACCGATAATAGTTAACAACAATTAATTTTCGAATCATAGTGACTTTTTAGGATTAAGAGCTAGTTTAAGTACGACATTGGCAAATCTCGTGTATTAAGCAATGTTGCTTTAATGGACTTTAAAGTGTCCGATAATGAAAAAAGGTGATAAACGTTATTTAGGTTCTTGCAAACAACTCTGAGCGGGTTAAACAGCTCATAATTATATTTACAATGACTAACCTTAACCAAGGTAAAGTGCCTAGAGAAGCGGTTAGGAACATTAAAACTTATTTCTCCAAGTAATGACGGCGAGTCAATAGCGCCGTTTATTAATTTGATTGCGAAGCAAACGCCAAGAACAACTCTACGTTTTTCAAGAGACGGTAAGGACAAAAGAAGCAACCTATTTTCATAGGGGGGAACAGAAGCAGCCCAATCCAATCCCAATCCAAATTCCTAAGAGCAAACAACAGGAATTGCTTTTGAATAGATTCAATTGAGTCTACATAGCACCTATATGAAGGAGACCACACAATAGAAGCATTCTCAAGTATAGGCCTAACCAAACACGTATACAGCCTTTTGGTAATATACGGATCATCTAGCTCTTTGGACCACCTCTTGATGAAACCAAGAGCGGACCTAGCTTTGCTTATCGAGAACTCAACGTGCAAATTGAAACGTAACCTACGGTCAAAGAGGACGCCTAGGTCTGTGAACGACTCAACGTCCTCCAACTTGTGCGAATCTATAAAATAATGGGTTATGAATGACTTCCTTCTAGAGAAAGACAGCTTCTTACATTTATTTAGGTTTATTTAGTTTGTCCGTAGTTTCTTCCAAATTTTCGTTCAATATCCTTAATCACTTTCCTTGTTTACAATGCCGACTTCATTGACCGAATGCACTCCTAACTATAACATGACCATTGCCATTCTCACTGCAAGCTCTTGGTACAACAACGTAATAAGAACCTATGACGAAAATTTGCGAGAAAACACGTTTATCAGTTCATTTTTTCTGTTATATTTGCTGATGAGAGCAAATATAATATCACTGCACAATAAGTTGTATCGATTTATAACACGTCGGTAGAAATGTTCCTCACGACTATGCATAAACAAACGGTACGCTAAACGTAGAAATGTTTGCTGAATAACACATTCTTGAAAAGGCAATTATTTCGATAGAAATAACATAATTGTTTATAAAATATATAATATAAATATAACTACTATAGTATAATATTATATTAATGTTATATTATATTAAAATATATTTTCATATTACTACTATAATTAATTTTTCTAATATTACCCTATATTAATGCATTCTCCTTCTTAACATTATAGCAGTTCCTACTATATATATATATACTAATTATAAAATATGCGTACATATCTATTCTCTTATTGAGCCTAATAAGATTAAAATGTTATAAAGATATTATAATAACGCGATAATACCGTATTCTTACGCTATAGTTATTTTATGTACATTGTTATGATCACTCTTTTATTAATTAGTTTGTAAATACCCACAATATACGTTATGTATCTATGCGGTTTTTCCCCGCCGAATCAGTGTAGGTCACAACTCTGGTTGTAATAGTATAAAATCCGCGAAATGACTCCCCTGCTTTTCACTGCTTTTTGGGTTTGCCCAACAAGATAAAATTTAATCCAAGTGACCATGCTTGCTGAGAAAGCAACGAATGTATTTTTAAAAATTTACAGATTATGACTGATTTTATCAAACGCTTTGAAAAAGTTAATATAAATCACATTAGCTTGTTTGCTTTCAGAAAAAGCATAATTTATACGACAAGTCGATTCCAATAAATGAATGGAAGTTGACGATGTCCAGCGCGCCATGTTAGCAAGCAGGAGAAGCAAATATGATTATGGGAGAAAGTCTCTTAGTTACTGACAACTCAAAAACTTTGCATAACAAAGCTCGTCTTCCAACCCATAGGAAAACAATTTTTCTGCAAGTCATTGCAACTATACTAAATTGACTGCAAATGTACTCAGCACATGAGTGAAGAATCGAAGCCGAAATACCTTCCAATCCAGGAGTAAAAGAGAATTTTAAGACTACAAGAGACGAAAACACACTACGTGGAAAAAATTTTAATCGACTTTATCAGATACAAACTATTATCCGGTAAATTACCAATATTGGAATTCGATCTTTCAAAGAACTTAGGAAACAGACTACTTAGTTTAAAAGGATTAAAAGCTTCGGACTTACCGTAGTACGTAATGGGCGTGTAACTCCTTATTTTAGGAAATTACGAAATTTCTTACATTCATTAATCAATTGCATATTTTTTTTCGGATACAGTTAGTATAAGATTTATCCTTTAAATAATTAAATTCACATCTTGCGATAGAATTAGGCAAATAATCGACTACTGATCCATCGACTGAAATCTTTAAAACAACCTATTCTTTCTATTCTTATCACACGTAGGTGTATGTTGAAACAAAGCGTCCAAGCTTGCGCTAATGAACGTTTCGTCAAACTCAATATTTTGCTAGTTCTAGTTGCTAGCTAGCGTTAAGGTCAATATTTACTAAATATTTTGTAGCGAGGCTTTCTAAACCTGTATTTGTACTTAAGCGGAGCTCCCTTACCACAGTTATAAGTAAACATATTGCTCATTCCAAAAAATGAAGTGGGATGGTGGAAAGCTATGTGTAGAACAATTTTATAGAACAGCGCATTAAAACCGTTAAAAGAATTGTGTTCTTATGGCTGGCTAACTGCGTCACTTTGACGTTTTTACTTTACCTGGCTAAAAATAATTTTTTGGCAAAATGTCTTGTCAAGTCAAAGGGCAAATGTCATCAAATTTTTAAACGACTGGCAAAGTTAGTTGCTTCGTAGCTGAAAACCCGAGGTTGTTTTATTCCTCTCGTTGTCATAGTTCAGAATAACTGTAAGGGCCCTTGTTACGAAATTATTTTTCAATATAACGTAAATTTTGAAAGTCGTTTTCATTAGAACCTTATTTTTATTTCAATTCCTGAATAGCGTCAGCAATCGCATTGAAGATCTATCACTTATAATCGCAGCAAAATTGTAATTAAACGTTTATGGATGGTGTTGCGTTTACTCGTTTCATAATTTCATGACCGCGTTAAAACTCTGTTGACAGCGTGTAAAGCACTGCTTTCGATTCTCTTAAAGTTTATACTTTTACGGCGAATATATTTATATATATATATATAAGCATACATAAAGTTGTATTTATTTTAATTTCTTCTATATTTATTTGTTCGTGTGTTGTTTAACATTTACTCACATACGTAATGTTTGCTTTTGTGTCCGCTATGAATATGTACGGGTATAGGCGTATGTATTTCGTTTGGTTTTGTTAAAAATACGAAATTTTATTCGCCGGAGGTGGCGAATTTTTTCTTTATTCTTTCAGGCTCTTTAAGGTCAACCGTAGAATATACTTGAATACAACGTTGTATGCGCTGCATTTTAAAAATATTTAGTAAAAACCTCGATTTTTTTTCTTCTTAAAAGTAGGGATGAAGCTTTCTTCTAGATATTGCAAACATTGTGACAATAACCAAGTTTTAGTAAAAATGTGTGGTTTACTACGTTATTGTACAGGAAAAGTTTCGTGATAACACCTAGTCAAAATTCGACTAAGGTATATTAAGTTTGTGAGGGCATATAGATGTAGCTACTAAGACCTAAAATGGACCCACATTACAATTGTACCAAACTGTGGGAAGTTGCTTAGCCGCGCAAAGATCATAGGTCATAGTTATTTGATAAACTTTAAATGAGGATGTAGTTTAAATGAGGGGACACAACGAACGTAAAGGCAACAAACCAGCTCGCGTATCTGTTATCGTGATGACGAATATCATAGAGATAAAGTTCAAATGGCTTACTGCCGCATGGCATGACTCGGATTTTTCGATGATAAAAAAAGTGATCTGTTCTGTTTCCATTTTTCAGGTAACTATTTAATCCTATTATACGAATGTTATTGAATGTTTTTAATATATTGAATAACAGGGCCTCCAGCCATCCGTATTTTACGATTACTTCACTTTAATGAGATGTTCTTTTATAAGACTATAATTTTAAAATACAGATAAAGAACGGCTACTAGCAAGGATGGTACCGAGGACTAAAGGATGCTTTTTCCATATTTTCTTTTTAAACTCGAATACTTTTTCCAACCTCTTTCTGATAGTTTTGCAAACGCTCCCCTTGACTACTACATCAATTACTTTCCGATAATCGATGACGCTCTCATACTACTCATACATGCTCTGCCCTCGTCTTATATCTAACGCATTCTTCGCCTCAATCTCTATATCTGAAGCTCGCAGAGCCCCCATACCCCACAGAGATAGTGGGCCGTAAGTGTGCAGCTGTTTTTGTGACAATGCTAACTTTCACAAACATATATTATAGAAGACAGTTAGCTATATACATATATAATATTCTTTTAATAGAAAATTTTATTTTAAATTCCGTTTTATATGTTGAGTAAAATATTAAGCAAGATAGAAAAAAGGCTGCCTATTAAACCATATGTGAGAAGATGATACATTAAAAATTATATCTTTTTTTCACTTTAATGGTTTCAATCAGAGGACTATCGACGTCTCTGATTTGATGCCCACAATCTTCTTTGTCGGAAACGGTTTTGTGTTATGGGATCAACTAAGCAGCACAATAACCATTTTATGTTATAAAATTTGGATTCCGAAATGCATGAACCGCAAACTAAAATCAATTTACCATATTGAACCAGAAACTGGCTGCTGGGAATCAACAAGCCAAGCTTACTCTGACCACCCATTCCTTCCACATTTTCAAACAGATAAAAAGGTTGGTCCAAAAATGGTGATTTTATAAATGAGATGATCAAAAGAGTGTTAGAAATATAGTGGGAAGTTTTATTCTGAATGTTGCATGTAAGTAAAATTTTCACTAGTGTCAAAGAAAATATCATCTGAAAGCCATTTTCTTGGTAGTTTAGTCACAAGTTAAAATCGGTATGTGGCTTAGTCTTTAATGATAAATATAGGAATAAATTAACGTAAATAACACACTCATGTTGTCCTTCCATTAAAAAAAGACTTGAATTGCAAATTTTCAACTTTATTAAATAAATGAAAATACGATTTTATCACATATACATAACCAATGAATTTTAAATACACTAAACGATATATTATTTGATATTTGATAGAAAAAGTTGTTATAGAAATAAGCATTTGGCGCAGAGGAGTAAGATGTTAGTGTACATAGAAAATTTGTGTATAAAAGCGTATGAGTCATATAAAGTTTACGCAAAGCACTAAACAGCGCAGCTTAAATCGTAATAAAGCTAAGAGTTGACATTTGAAACATATAAAGCAATACTGTAATAGCGATAATAAGAACAGCGGCTGCCAGCGCGACAGAAGGCTTTATACATTACACATTCACATCCACTACTCTACTGAAATATTGATTGCAGTCGAAAAACAGCAGTAGCGCCGTGAAATTAAAATAAACAATATATATATACATGTGTGCGTATGTCAACTACCATTACAACCAGATTTGGACAAACAAACTGCACTGCTTTGCACACTGAACACTCATTCATGTACGTAGATTATGCTTCCATAAAATGATGTGTATGCAGCAATAATATTCACTCACTGCAACTGCACTTAAAATCGAAAAGTGTTCACACTCACATACAGGAATATACATGTTTCAAAAGCGTGATGGTAGAATGAAATTCCAATATGGAAGACAAGTTGCTGCAGCCTACCCAGTCAGCCAGACACAAAATGAATTTCAATTCATTGCAGTCAGGATAATTATAGGTAATGCATTAGTTTTACGTGAGTATTTGTACGTTTTTAAATATGCATATGTGCCCGGTGTCTCCACATATGCGATTATATGTAATCATTCTTCTCATCCTGCATTTGAACACATACGATATGTATATACACATGTTTGTTCGTTACACTTACGTACTTTACTGCAACAACCACGAAAACACCAAAAACACAACAACAGCACATATGTAATAGATAACAATGTCTACGCAATAATGTTAAAATAAAGTAAATGTTTTTTCTTTTGTATATGCCTAACTGTTCTGTCTATCTCATTAAATATGTAACTATAATATAATGCTGTTTACAAGTATTCAAACACACATGCTTCTAAATCCTATATGTATATGATATGATGACAAGGAACGTTTTTGTTAAATTTTGTAAACATTTTCTTGGTGCGAATTTGTAGATCCTCCTATAGATTCATCTCACAAGAATTGTTAATGCAAGCCTAGAACATATGCAAGATGCGTTCTAATGTAAATAAAATTTGTTTAAAAGGTACACCCTTCACTGACTTTCTTTCAAACGTTGATGGCAATTAATCGCGTAAAACTGAATTATAGCGATATAAGTGACAGTGTGTTTGTTGCAAATAAATATTGAAAAAAAGAGTCAACATTTTAAACTTGACAAGACTTCTATCAAGAGGCTTCAATTGATGAAATAAGTTTGGGGTAATAAGCGTTTGTTCCGTGGCATGTTTACGCATGGTATACGCCCATGAACAGCGGCCATAAAGACATAAACGATGAGCAATATGGCGGACGATTATTGAAAAATTTATAATTATTGACGAAACCACTAAAACTATGCGTGAATTTATCAAAGATTAGCCATTGAAATTTATTAAAATTAATGAAAATGAAACTAAATTTCTTTAAAATTTTCACTTGTCGAATTTTGATGGAATATTTAGCGATTAGAAAAATCTTTCCACGTTTACGTTTGCAGAAAGTTGAGTGATAAATAAAAGTTGTATAGAAAAATTCGTACTGGTAACTTGGTTACTTGGTTGGTTTTTGTAATCAAAAATCGCATTTTCGCAATCGGTCACTCGCCATACTCGTCTGATTTATCATCGCGTGATTTCTACACATTCGCAAAATGCACCGTAGGTGAAAAGAAGGCGTTACACCGAGTAGGGAACCACTCTAACGGATATAAATGGGATTCTATACGTCAAACTGCCTTATCAAAATCAATTACTTAAACATAAAATAATTTATGTTTGAAAAATACAAATTCTTCACAATTCGCCTTCATTTACGATATCTTCAAATATGAAAATGTTAATGTTTGATAATTACAATTACCTAAATAACGGAGGTATATAGCGTCTATTGAAAAAATGCGAATTGGTGTATGCAGACCACCTTTCAGAAATAAAGTTGGATTTGAAGCTCCTCTCCGATATTTGATTTCAATAGGACGCCGTAATGTGCCGAGCATTGGGGATGGTGTCTATCGATGTCAATAGACGGTTTAAAATAGTTGCAATTAAAAATCAGATTTTCTCTTCTCATACTATTTAAAGTAAATTTCAGAATTATTTGCATTTCTACGTTGCACCAGCAATAGCAAGTAAGTCATTTATTGGGTCATTTTATAGGCTGTGCTTTTCAAATGATTCCAAAGTTTAGTCATGTGGTTGGTGTTTAGTGCATCCGCTATTCTTGGCAGCTTACATCCGGGGCTTGCACCACAAGATGCAAAATTTCGTCGACTATTTCAGTGATTGGCCGATCAGAGCGAGATGCGTGGTTGACATCGATATTTTCGGCACGGAAGAGAGCAAACCACTCCTGTGTCCTTCGTTGCCCCACACCGTTTTTTTCACAATTTTCACAATTTTTTTTCGCAACATTTTTACCTTATTTATATAAGAAAGCATCACATATTGTATTTCTTCAGATATTTCACTCATTTTGAAATCAATATATAAGGATTAGAAAGCTATCGTGACAAAAAATTTAAGCTGAAATGTCACCTTTTCGGCATATGTTCGTTTGAGACAATCAGGTGAGTATTGCTCGATATATATGATATAGTAACACCATCCCGCGGGAAAACCGCGGAAACTTTTTACATGCCCTAATATTATACCAAGCACCGACGTTTACACTAAACACATCGGAAACTAACGCACTGGCCAGCAATTCCCCGGACTGACGCATATAGATTCCATCTTTAATAAAAAATACATAATGTTGCCGCTTGTTGAAATTTCATCTCATTTTGGCCACTTCTTTAGAAGTTACAGTTGTTTTGCTGATGTTACCTTTCCAATTTTCAAGGCTAAGGAAAATTTCTCAGTTTTTCCACTTGATCACAGCTAATTTTTTTACCTTAAATTACTATTATGATCTGATTTTCAACAAGAAGCATTGAAAATTAGAACTTTTTGCCATGTAAGCTTCAGTTTTCGTTATATAAGAGGGGGTTCAAAAAATTGTCCCAGCCGGTCCAAAAAATTGCAAATTTTTCGATATTGCGACTTTTCAAAATACGCCGTTGAAAAGTATTATTGCGTGAGTTGGTGCAGACACTTATCACTTAGTTGGTTATTATTACATACAATTAATCTTTTGGACTTAATTTGACAGTCTTTACTTTATAATTATTGCAAAATGTCTTTCTTTCTGATTTCACCTGGATTGCGCTCGAGCTCTCTAGCCAAGTGAAATAAAAGCAATTTTTTTTGTCGTATTTTAATAAGACGTTTGTAAATATAAAATTAAATTTGAAGGAGATACACCAAAGTATATGCAAATTCCATCTATGTGAGTCTGCGTTTACGCGGTACTTATTGATCATTTTATTCATTACGTCTGATATGTACTCATTCTTATTATGAAAGGACAGCTTGATGTCTTTTAAATTATTGCCGAAAATGCAGCGAAATATATTAAATTTTTCAGGATTGTTTCCTTTAGGATTGTGAGGATGTTAAATAAGGTGGGAGGTGAAACGACATTATGTGAAACCAATATGAGTAATAAATTAGCAAACCAGGAGCCCAAACAATCACAAAAACTGCCCCCTTATTAATTACAAGCGCGTCAGCCTAGTCATTAAAATCAACTTTAAACTGAACTTAGAGATCTTTTTCACATAGTTGCAAGAAGTTTGAGATCAATATCTGTTTAAGATTGTACATAACAGTTTTAGCTTATAATTGTAATTTTTCCGACCGTGAGTATTCCGACAAAAGTCGTTGCCGCGTGAGGGAACAATATTTTTTTGCACCACACAGATAATAAATTAAGGTGGTGTGGGTTTATGAGCGCATGTTAAGAACAACTGAAAGTAGTTATATGGGTGGAAAAATGTTAAGAACAACTGAAAGTAGTTATATGGGTGGAAAAAACAATAGATCGACAGTTCATTAAATTAAAAAGTAAATAAAGAATGCTATTATTATTATTATTGTATTCCTTGACTTATCGGATAGCGTTTACAAACATCTGACAACTTAGATAGTAAAAGCCTCATTTTAAGTCCTCACATCTTTCTTATAACTTATTACATACAACTCTTCAACTAGTTGAAAGACGTCTATTTTGAAATTGACGTAAGAAGGACCATCTGAGGAACACAAACGATCCCATGGCTTCATTTCAAAAACATTTGCCAACGAAATTGGAATTAGATCGATTTTATTCCCTAACCAAACAATTTTTACTTCACTGAGGTAAAAGAAAGTTTTTAAAGATTCTGAAGAGTAAACAATAGTTCTATAAAAATAAAAATCATCGAATACGACAAGCGACAGTTAATTTTTATTCGATTGTTGAATTACAGGAGTTTTAGCTGTTTGTAAAGAAAATACATTCATTGCTAAACGAACGCACTTTATTGCTCGCCATTCGTCATTGGACAAACTTATATAATATTCTTTATACTTCAAAAATAAAGTTTATTATCTCTTTCCGTTTTTATTTTACTATCATATTCCATTGTCAAGCCAGTAATTTGTTTAGTTTTTATTGATTTTCGTAAATTCTTTTAACAATATCAAGATTGGGTACTCTAATTTACTAGTTCCGCATTTTACACCCAGAAACAAAATATATCTACATTTCTATATTATATATATATATATATATGTGTATTCATTTTTTGTATACATCTGTTGTTATTCATATATATGTATGTATATGGCAATATATCCGCTATGCGTGTTACATAAATACATGCTTTACAACCCAAACTAAAATACCGTTACGAATTATTAGAACAATATACGTCCACTGCTCATCTTCGCAATGCTTTATATTTAATGCAGTGGTTCAACATAACATACATATTAGTGTATGCAGACGTAACGTATACTTGTTTTGATACGAAAATTTATAGATGGATGTTCGAACACACTCACATTTGCATACGCAGATGAATACATGTATAACTTCTTTGGGGACCCGGCAAGGTGTCGGACAACAGTTTAACAATATCTGCCTCTTATTGGCAAAATCCTGAAATTTATTGTATACGCTCTTGATTTCTTTAGAGAAAACAAAAGGCCATAGGAGTTCATAAATACACTAATTTTGTATTATTTTTATAGCTCATTAAAATCCCTCTAAGAACGAATTAGGTTTAAATATTCATATAATATTAAATCGACATTTCAAGTTCAAATGATCTTTCCAATAACTTGGAAGCTTATTCAAGCAACCAAGAGATATAACTTTTATAACCAATTTTTTAATATTCTACAGACTATAGCGACAATATCGATTAAAATAAATGTTTGCAAAGTTTTGTACGCCATTAAACTAATGACGCATTTGGGAAAATATGTGCCTCCTTATGTTGGTCAGACCGACACGTTACGTTCTAGAAAGACCTTGGCCTTCTTATTTGTTACGCATTATTTTCATTTACTTTACAGATTTGATTATAAATAATCATTCAAAATATCAATTTTATTTATATATAGTGCTACATCTAATTGCACGCGGTTAATATCCACCATACTAAAGCGGTAATATTTCGCTGTATTATACGTATTTTTTATATAAGTAAAATACTATATGTGTATAGACTTATTTTAAATATATTCAACCTTAACATAAACAGAACTCAAATCAATATGAATCGACATAAGAACAATAGGGATTTTCCAAAGGTTGCCAATCTCATCATATACGAAACTTTGAAATTCAAAGTCGTATCCAAACGGTTGAGGAGATGGTTTGCAAAAAAAATACATGATGATTACATCAACAACTCAAGAATCGAGAGACAACTATGGCGGCAACTAAAATCAAGGAAACCGTGTCCTACGTTCTCACACGATTAAAAAATTTGCTCAATGGCATCCATCTCCAGTTGACAAAATGGGTTCGAGTTGAATTCTCTACAACAAAATTTATGAAATGATACGACGACGAACGTCACTTAAGTGCTAATGGTTTATTATATTAGTCACACCAAGCTAAAAAGATGTTTACGTCGATATTCCATCTCCGCTTTTTGTAGCCATCACGGAAGGACGACGGGCCCGTCGTTGTAATATCTGTTGCAAGCATCCCTGGTCACAAAAAATGAAGCTGTCGACTTCAAAATTGGTAGGAGTATTGAAAGTTCTTGCGCAAAGCTTTTGAAAATGGGCTAAATCAATGTAAGGATCCGCCTTTATTACCGCGTAAACTGAGATTACCTCTGTTTTCTAAAAGTAATAAAAAGTTGGTTTTTTGCTCATTGCTCATAAACTACAGGAAACAAATCTACAAGAATTTGAATCTGGGGCTGATATTGTAGTACCTCTAAGAAAATGGAAAAAGTTGACCACGCCTACCAATTCTTAGAGTATATCAAATTTTAATTTTTGTTCAACAGCTTTCGACTTAGAATACAGTTAAGCATATTCATTTATTTATATGTCCATCTGTCCGTCTGCCCAATTATCTGGTATTTGTTTTAAACATCCTCCCGTAAGCAACCAAAACTGACAGCATCTTCACCTTCCGTATCTTTCGCTCGTAGCTCACAGACTACAGCAACTACACGATGTAAATTTCCACCAAGTTATTGCACAAAAATAGAAAAAATCAGCAGCGCCCACCCAATATTAAAGAGTATGCACCATTTACAGTTTTTCTTATTTTTACTTTTTCATAGGATAACGGTGATGGCTACAAAAGATTCTGTCGCATCCGAATGTAATTTTCTCACTTGCTGTTAATTAAAAATTCCTCGTATATTTTAAACTTTGCGCTACATATTTTTCTTCAATTGATTATTAACCTTTTTCTTTTAAATATCGTACGAAATTATTATATAAACGAAAAGCTAGTGACAAATAAAAACTTTCAAGATTAAAAATGTTTTTCAAGCCTCACTCCGACTAGTTATAGTTAAATTTTGCGTTAAAAAGGTGAATTTTTCATAAACAAAGAAATGAAAAAATAAAGAATAAATTTTAAAAAAAGTAAAAATAAAGCTTATTGTGGAATTAAGATCTACGTTGCTTCGTTTCTTCCGGAAGTTTTTAAGAATGAATTGAAAATATTTTATACGACTCATTTACTACAATGAAATAGGCCTTTAAATGTTAAAGAAAAAAATTGAGATGGAAATAATTCGTCATACTTACTCTCAACAAGATAAGTACGACGAATGAGATTTCTGTATTACATTGTAACCAAAGAAGAAATAGTGGTAAACAAAAACATAAAATCCAAGTTTCCAGACAAGCATGTGAGAGAAGTGAAAATCAATGTAGGAAGCAGAAATAATAGTTTTAAAAAAGTAAAAGAGACGCTTTACGCGAAATGTTATACAAATTGGGAAAATTTAGAAAAAGGCCTACAGATTTGTTAGATAGAACCCACAAAATATTCCATATGAAAATAGTTTCACTTTATGTTTATAAATTATTGATTATGTTGATGTTGTCTGTGAACCACTCCTCAGAAAGGGTACAAAAGTGTTATTGTAGGAAATTATTATCAATGAAAAAGTTTTGTTAAAGTCCCAATTACATGATGAATTATAACTTCCGTATTTAACGTAACGTAATGCGCCACTCTTTGACCCAAAATTTTTCCCTGAAGAAATAAGTGACATAATTCGAACTTGAATACGTCTTTGCTAAGCAAACAGTTTGCGATAGTTTGAAACAAATATTCGTCTTTCTGTCGGTATGATCATCTTTGGCAGCGTAATCGTTTCAGTTCCGCTTACTTTGATCCAAGCATGACGAACTTTCACCCACAATACTGTATGATATGAATATTTTTATACACATCAGCCAGAAGTGACCTGGAGAGACCCCATAGAGTATATATAAATTTTAATAGTATCAAATTCTGAACCGATTTAAGCATATCCATCTATCTGCTAACGCTATTGTTTTCAAATTTGGCAAAAATATTTGGAAGTTCTTACACGTAGGTTGGCATTGAAAATCGGAGAAATTGGTCAACACGCACGCGCGCAAGAAAGCGTAAACTGGCCGCCTCTCTGTTTCTCCAAACAAAACTTCGTAGTCTTTCGCTTATTGCTCATAAATTTTGAAAGATAGAAGGCTGCAAATTTTTTTTACATACCTTACGGAGAATCCTACTATTCATGAAAAAAAATGAAAAAATCGGCCATGATCACGTAAAGTTATAAGTCAAATTTTTTTTTTTTTTACATTTTCTGCTTATTACTCATCGAACATCAGAACGTGGTCGATTAATTTTTTCTCCACAACCTCCCCGAAAATTCTGTTCCAGCCTAGTATAATTCTCTTACTTGTTATTTTTCTACTCAACGAAAAGCTCAGCTTTAATTTAAGCTTTCATTCTACCAATATATAAGATTAGATTCTATTTTGTAATAATTTTCCGCCTTACTCGGAATTTTATGCTAGTGGCTTATTTATTATTTAGGAATAACGTAGTTAACTTGACAGTAAGCCAGGTAGTTAATTTTAATGCACCTTTAGGAGATCGGTTCTTCTTTCTAAACTTAGACGAAAATTCAGTGGACAATTGACAAGCTCACAAGTACCGAAAGACTCATTTAGATTCATTTATATTGAAAAGCGAGTATAATTTTGTTAGTCATTTTACTATAGATCAGTTGCGCTACAAGATTACATCAAGCTTTTCTTGTGAGTACTCAATAATGGCATAACACTTGCCCACTTGGCTGTGGCCACTACCTCTCTATTTCTTTTTTCTTTTTCTTTCCTCACTTGTTGCAAATAAGAGACGTCTCCTGAGCGATTGGTCATGTCAAAAAAAAAGTACAGTTTTTGAGATATTTCCACGAAATTTGGTTTTGGTCCCGAATGCTATTCAAAACGATTTGGGTCGGACCACTTTTTCAACCACTTCCACCATAACAACTTATTTAAAAAAACCGCTATATGAATCGCTATTGAAGGAAGCGAAGTAGGATATTTAATGGAGCTGTGTCTCGTTGTAGTGTTTTTACTTGTTTGTTAATTAAAACAATTCAGTTTCTTTTGCACGGTTTCAGTTTTTTTTTTTGGTTTCGTTTGATCATTTTTATCTGTCAATGACTGATATAAAGAAAGTCCCGATTTTTGCACGCTGACATGTGGAAACACTTTTTGATATGCAAAGTGAATGGCAAATGATGTGGCATCGGTCCGACCATATATTCGTTCCATATTTTCGATACATTCTTCGAGAAAACTTTTTTCGTCATTACATTTCTAACTTAATTTTATTTAAGGTGAATAGCTGAGTGAATTTGACAATTTTTATTGATAAGTCTACGTATAAGTTCGCATGTCCGTATGCCCGTCTATCGAGTTGTCGGACTTTGCAGACCTCGCTTTAGGTGTTTAGGTGTTGACAAAATGAATATGGGCATCCATTCTATCTTACCTCAACTTCTGCTTTTATACGAAGAGGAAACAAGAGTTATAGAATTCCGATATGCGTCTATCTTAGAACAACTTTTTAAAAAGCTTTTAAAGCATTAATGCGCACATCTGTATAGAACGCCATTCACAATTTAAGCATAAAACAGAAGGCTTTCACTACGTTTACTCCATTTTATGTGCCATAATATGTTTGCCATTCCCTTTAAACCCAACTAATCGATTTAGTTATCGAAATTTTTACCAACGCTAGTTACCAACTTAGCAAGCAGTCAACTAATTAATAGCAGTCAGATGTTTGAAGAACAGAACGTATACTATACCCAATATCAATGACTGGGAAGCAAACAAATGTACTGACTAAATTTGATAAAAAACCCATCTCACATTTATCTTATATATAAATGCAGCAGCTGCGATCAAGAGCAGAGACAGAGACGACTGCAACAGCGAAGCAGTCCAGCAGTTGTTAATTAACAATCAACTGCAACAGCAAACAAGCAGCCAACCAATGATGTTGTGAAAGTGCAGCACTGTGGTATCTATTGCTACAAAATACAATCTGAATATACCAGATTGTAAAGAACAATTTTTTAATTTTTAACTGCCATGTGTTAAACGTATTTAAAATTTTGTATTGGTTTATAAAAAATCTAAAAAAAACTCTAATTAATTATTATCGTAAAAACAGCGTTGTTAAGTTACGCGTCAGATAGACTTTTGGAAACCTCCGTAGTCTGGTTGGGCCCAAAAATATCTTTCATTCTCGCATTTCCCAGCTTGGAATGTGTTGCAGAAATACATACATACGCGTACGGATATAGAACAATTGTTTTACCCTTTCTGTTGAGCGTCTCATAGACCGTAATTCATTAGGCTTTTGTTTTTGTATAACAAAATCAGACATACTATAGGGAAGACACCCTATCTATATCGTTAGCGTCTACCATTACTTTATAAGTGCCAAAGATCCCCCCTTAAATAAAATGAAGTAATGTTCTATTTTCTCAACCACGAAATAGAATGAGAAAAGTGGAATGGTACTTAGAGTGAGCAACCACTGCAAATTTTACAAAGTTTTGGGGAAAAATTCATTATCTGAAAGATATTATTTCTTTGGAAGTTCGTGCTCCTGGTGATCAGAAAAAACTATTTGTTTCAAACAAATTCATAATGGGCACTTACAGCTCAATATGTTGTCTATAAAGTTTATACTTCCTTAATGATACTTCGAGAAAGTACTTGTTTTCATTTAAAGGCATTTCAGAACAAAAATGCGTTACGGGAGGTTTATCAAAGTGGACGATGAGTGCGTATGAGACAAAGAGAGACAACATTTTTTGTTTTCGTTCGTTTCATTTTAACTTTTTACAACATTTAGAAAAAAAAGAGAGCATTTTAAAGAGAAATATGTAGACGACCTTCATAGTTGCACATTAAAAAAAGTTACTTATACTAAAGATATCTCGCGTGAATGGCTCCGCCACTGCGATTTTTTAATATTTTGAAAAAAAATTTTTTTTTAATGCTGAAAAATATGCTTAAGAACCTTTTTTGATTATTATTCTTTTACCTTCTCCTTCATCCTAATACAATTGCCAAATAAACCCTTTTTTCAAATTGTTACAACACATGTCCCCTTAACCCCCCCCCCCCCCCCCCCTTATTAGTTCAATTATATCTTGAAGTTTTCTTATGGATTTTTCTAATCTAAATAGATAATGATAATCTTCATATATTTATTCAAAACTTCAGGAAATAGAGCAATCGTAAACTTTCGTTTCTTATATTAATAAGCATGTTCTTGACTAAAAACTTTTTATAGAAAAAAAATTATGTTAATTTTATTGTATTTTACCTTAATAAACGAAACGGTTTGAAGTAATTTTTTTAAGACTAGAGCCTATCCGCCTGAGTGGCCGAGTAGGCAAGAGTCTCGACTAGAAATTCAATGGTCGTGGGTTCAAATCTCAAGTGCGGTAGAGTTTTAAATAATAATAATAATAATAATATTGATAAAAATAAAAAGCCGAAAGCCTTAGATGATATTGCTTTAAGACTTTGGTCTTAGAATTTATTCTCTGGCTAAATTTATAATAATAATAATAAATAAGACTAGAGCCTAATCGGAAACAAAGACTGGTGTCTCTATGCTTTTTTTTCAGTGTATACAATGGATCACTTCGATTTGAAATTATATTCATTTCGATATTCGTTTATTTCACTTCGTTTCTTCACTAAACCAAACGTTTCCGTTTTTCTTGTTTTGGTCAGATGTCGCTAATGTTGAATAGGCGGTGATTACCGGTATATAGAAAAATTGTAGCTGCAAGAATTTATTCAGACAACGGGACAATTGTATAGTGCATCCTCGCAACTCTTTCCAAACGGTGCCCCATTACTGCCTGTTTCAGTATCCTCTCTAGCATGCGTTTTATTGTTCGGACGCAATTATTGTGCTTTAGGCATAGGAGGACATAATATTTTCGAAATAAACGTTGACTCAGCTTATCGACCGTCAACTACTTATAAAACAAAATCCTGCCGTTATATTTTTGCCATTAAACACTGTTATTGGGGGTCGATGACAGCGTGCCTTACATATAAGTACATGCCCACTTATGTGTGTACATTTGTACAAATGGACACTTATATGTGTATTTGTATGCAGGTAAACAATTCACTGTTGACGGTTCATAGTTTTCTGATGGTAACAGTACAGTGCTTTGCCTGAGAGTGCGAGTGAATAAACCTGTGTCGTCAGCGCCGGTCACAAATTACAGTAACGCAGGCAGTCGCTGTCGTCGCCGGCGAAGTGCATGTGCATCTCAACTGCATCAAGAAATGCATACCGAATTTATACTTTGTAACATTTTTGTTGATTCCACCAAATAATTAAACTCATAATAAGCCTTTTGCTGGGTTCTTTAACACAACATCAACACTTTTCCGGCAACGACTTTTCAATTATTTAATATATATATCAAATAAATTAACAATAGTAATACTTCAGTAAACAATATATTTTCAAAACTTGATAACAACAACAATCCACCAACTAAGGAACAAATCGACCATTCGAAATGCCGTTTGTAGTGCTATAAGCACTAGACACAATTTTTCACCAGACAGCGCGTAGTTTCTTCGAGAAAAGTTCCATCAATCACAAGACTAAAAAACGATGTAACAGAGAGTAACGGAAAAATTCAAATTCCAACCATGATCTAACATTAACGAAAACATTCCGATAAAACGAACATCATTCAACCAACGACCACCAAATATAGAAACAACAACTAGAAAACCCATCAGATAGCAAGATGTGAAGAAAGGAATTTGCCGCTAGAACTCTAACCAAAGCAAGTCATAAATCGTTGCCTTCTAATATTCAACAAAAAATAAATTTTTTCCTGGTTTTTATTTGATCTGAGAAATAATTTTAAATTGGTTTTTTTTTTTTTAATTTTCCTTTTATTATTCTTATTTAACGATTACTGAAAAAGTTAGTGTCAAAAACACAAAAAAAATTGTAGCTTGGAATTCATAGGTAGTCAATTTTTAAGCGTCAAGTAAAACAAGTAAAACATAATTAAATACATAAGAAAAGTATGCATAATATGAGAGTGAAGACAAGCAAGTGAATTAATAATACGTTTGTCGAAAAGTATTAACAGTGTCATAAAATGTGGAATTGCAGGAAAATGTCTTTCATATTAATAATAAACGACAAAAAAATTATAAATTTGTGGTTTAAAAAAAACCTATTTTTTCACATTAAAATGTTTATCAAGTGTGCATTGTCGTCGAATTCCAAAATGATCATTGATAATTTGGCGGTTGTCGCTAAAAAGAAAATCAAGTCTTTTTACGAATAATCTTTAATTATTTCCTTCGTGGTAAATACAATTAAGAGTGCCCTTCTAAAGTTTTTAATATGCAAAAGTTAGCCAACTATGGTTATTAAAACCGTTAAATTTGCTTTAAAGCGTGCTTGGAATATTCATTACTTCAAGCAATATTTTAAACCTTCCATGTACTCTATTATAATTGCCATCGCCAGTTACATCAATAAACAATGGCTTCTTTAATTCATCGTTGGTTAATTAGCATTAATTGTGAACAGTATTTTTAGATTTCCGCAAACGTGATTAAACACACTAACAAAGAAAATATAAATTTTTTGGGCACCCGTTTAGTACAAACACCGTACAGGAGAGTAGCGCAAACAGAGCAACAAATTTTTGGTCGATGCATGCGTTTTTGTGCACAGGGCTCAACGCTTATTGTCTGTCTGCAAATTGCAAAGGCGGTCTTATTAAAGGTTTAAACTGTAGGTCTTACAAATAGCGCTTTTCATTAAGGGCGATAATAATTAAGAGTGATTCACATTTTATGATTTCAAAGAAAGAAAATAACTCAGCGTATCAAAGTAAATTGTGCTTTATTTTAAAGCTTCGGCACTGCAGTTACGTTCTGAGTAAAATATCGCTTTATTATCTATTGCGGCTGATGCCCACGATGGCTCCAATTGTTAGTCACTCTATCCAACATTAGTTTCGCCATCTCTGGGACAGGCTGATGAATGTTCGCCTCCAAATATTTCAATGTTTATAGCCTTTCAGCATAAATCTAGGCTGTGATGTGGAGAAAAACCATGAGCGGCCTGAATACAAAGTCAGCAAAGGCGACCCAGTTCTCTGATGAACAAACTATGAGCACCCGTCATTGAAAAATTTCTTAATGATTTCTTTAGTAAAATTTCTTTATGATTTCTGAACTTCAATTTGTACTGGATACACACCTAAACGTACAAAAAAATATATATGAAACTGGAGAGTCTTTTATTTGATACCCATATTGCTGGTATTATCGAGAAAAATATAATCGCGGTGTCTATCATATTCATTTTAAAATTATCCTTTATTTAGACCTATAATATATGCTCATTTAAGGAGTGTACAAAATAGTTTTAAACATTCTGTCTTGTTTACCTTATTATAAATAAACGTACAACCTCAATATAGTGAAAAAACAGAATTTAATCACTTGTAACTTTGTGTGGGCATGGCGGATGCTGTCGTTTTTTGCACCTAACGAGTAGAGTGTTTCGTAAAGTAAATGTTGAAAATTTCAGACATCCAACTTTTATAATTTTCGTGTAATGAGCAAAAATCCAAAAATTGTTGTTAAAAAAACGGAGTTGTGTTCAGTTTACGCTCCACTGCGCGCCACCGCAGAAACTTCCAATGTTTCTTCTAAACTTGAAGTCAATATCCTCATTTTTGCCACCAGGAGAGTGCCAACAACACAAACCACACAGGCGGACAGACATGGCGAAATAAACTCAGAATTGCACGCTGATCAAGAATATATGTACTTTATACACTATAAACTACATACATTTGGAAAAGAACAACATGAGTATACCCCCATCTTACAGTGGTGGATATAAAAAGTATTGCTCTTAGGGATAGACACTTTAATAGAAATAATGGTTTTAAAAAACCAGGCAGAAAAAGCATGGTTGTCTACGTACTTTTTTCTTGAACGGGGAACTAAGAAAAATTATTAGTTGAGGAATACGGACTATTTGGCCACCAGTTGGCTTCACGTTTTAAGTACTAATGTTTAATTTCTTAAAACGTTTCACGCGTGAAAGGGAGAAAGTTTATTATTATATGTAAATACACGATAACATCGTCATAAATAGCCGATTTATTCTTGTTTTTGTCCGCTAATTTATCTGCTGTAATCGGGACTACAAAGTCTTCAAAGAATTTTACTCTTCAATTGTTTCCTCATCAGTATCAGTATCAGTGGCCTAGGGACACATCCACGACTAACGAAAAAATAAATAAATAAGTAACTTTTCTGCTTCCCATGTACGACTTCAAAGACTTCAAAATTTTAAGTGTGATTTATAAAGCGAAGGATTTATTCTCCGTAAGTGTAAAAAGCCGCATTAAATAGTAAAAAATATAAGTGGAAATATATATATATACCTAACCAAATGGCCTACATGCGAGTATATATTTGCCATGGTGATAGATATTAAAAATATATATTTTATATATATATACATATATATTTTAATAATGCTTTCTAAATACGAAGGAATTCTATATATTTTAACATCAGTGAAACGAATTCCTACCGCAATAAGTTTTTTGGGTTCACACCGAAATTTCTACGGTCGTAAAAATTTCAAAACAAAATTTAACTTTTATCCATCCATCCGTACTTGAGTGTTTTCTTGAGAATGGGTGGCATTACATGGAAAATCGACTATACTATTTCACCTATCCACCACTTAGACTAATACAATTCTGGAACTGTTTTTGTAATAAAATACCTAATATTATACCTGGTTACCTTTTCATGGGGGCCATTATGTGGAAGCGAGGTCAAAACAAAAACGGAAATGGATCAAATTTCCTAGGTTAAATTTTCTCCTTAATAATCTCATTATTCCTCACTTGTTCTCGTCATACAGTAATAAAAATTAGACTTTTTATGATAATATTTATATCGGGTGGAATACCAAAAATAGATCTTTGTAGTTAAAATTCACCGCATTTAATTTTTATCTCAAATTACTATGCCTCGTAATTTGCCACAAAAATACAGACGTTTCGCCATACAAAAGCTTACTTTTTTTGGGAATTTTTATATGGGAAGATATTAAAAAAAATCAGACCACTCATTTAAAATAAAGCGGATTTTCGTTGGGAAATTTTAACTTTTTTTTATATAAGGAAGTTTTCTAAATTAATAATCATATGGAGAGTGGTCGCAAAATCGGTCCAGTCCAGTCTATTTTAGGTAGTGACCGCCTTGGGTCAAAACAAATCAGTGTACGAATTTTTATCAAAATATTTTACAATGTCGAGTACGTTTTTGAATCGATCAGTATAATTAGAGATGGGCCTATCTTAAATACATCTGTATGCTACGTATATCCGCATACTCCATATCATAAATGACGTTGGCTATAATAAAAATACAACACGGTTATCAATGGACTTTAAAAAAAAAAAAGGAGAAAATCCCTTCTTATGCTACGTTAGAAACAAAGTAAAATAACGGCTTTTCCATTTCTCCAAATGAAGACATTTAGAGCCGTTTACATTAAGTCGTTCAACTACTATGCATATTCGACAATTTAAATCAATATTCGCAAAAAACTAAGAATAAGAAAAGTAATTTATATTTTGATCTTCACAATTGTTTTTTCATGTTGTAACTTTGACAAAAGTTACATCAAAATACTTGATCCGATTTCTATCAACAAACGTATACATAAATACTTCATTCATTATTATTTGTTGCAAAAATAAATAATTTCGACTATATAAAAGTATAGTTGCATGAACTTTCCCAACAAATTTCGTAGCGAGAGTACTTTTTATTTATATGTATTGAATAAATGATCAATACATATACTAGCTGTACTTGTTACAATAATTCGCCATCTGCCACAATCATTTTTGACATTTATTGAAAAATTAACTCGCAAGGACAAAATGAGTTTCGTTTCGTAACATAAATGAAATTCAAACCAATTTTTGTTACATTTTAAGTGAGTTTGTTTACACGAAATATTTTGCATTTTAATCAAAAACCTGACCAAACAGTTTAAACTCTATTACGTCAAATTTTCTCGGATTTCTTGGCAAACAATTAAACTAAATGATATACGCACGTTTCCCGTCGGGCGAGGCAAAATCCGATTCATACGCTTAAAATCAATGCGATTTGGCGTACTCGCACATGAAAAGGACCCTCTTCCTGTTGATGAATTCTAAACGCTTTACCTTTGATCGCATGAGCCGTACACCCTGGTTGGACAGCTTTCCTTCCAGCCAATGTGACTTTGCCGCCGTTGCGGCAGCTTCATTCATTCTAGCGATCTTATAAGATGAAATATGCCGATCTTTCTTAATGCCTTCAAACTCTTAATAAACTCTACGATTGCGGTTGGTCGAGCAGAACTCGGCGTGTCTTGGAATTTTCGGAGCATCTTATATGCATAAGCAGTTTCACGATATCGCTTTAAGTGCGAAATGTTATAAAATTGCTAGGTAATCTGCTCGAATTTAGTCTCTTTTAGGAATTTATATTCGATAATGGGTGATATTTCTCATAAGCATAAGCAGTTTAGCCTGACTATTCTTTGAATATTCCACGAGATGACAAATTACAAATAGAAATATCTCCAACTCTGCAATATCTCAATTCAGTAACATCAATAATTTTTAGTCAACTAGATATTTTGATCTTCACTTCTGTTGCAGCACGGCAATTGATTTATAGTGTTTTCATTTGTTGTGTTAATAATGTTAAAATCGTTGTGGGCTTAAATGATGTCCAAAGGTTAATGCTTTATACGAATTATTTTTTCAGATCTTTTTTAAAAATAATTGCCTGCGTAAAACCTTTTCACAATTGATTCACAAAGAAATTTCAAACAATTTCCTTTAACTCGTTTCAATGTGCGCTTGAGCACGTTAGCAATTAGACCTCATACGTACTTACTTATTTGATTCTTATTTAAACCAAGTACCATAAAAATGGGATCATGTCTAAATAGCTTGCTATAAAATTATTCAAGAATTGTATTCTACAAGGTTTCAACGTCCAATCATTTAAAATCTGTGCGTAATTGGCGGCCACATTGTAAATGAATTGGGACAGCGTTTGAGCCAAACTTTCAAAGAACTCTCTGTTTCATTAATTTAAAAGACTCTTAGCCATTTTAACATTGAACTTCTGGTAGATCTAATGGAAAAATATCACTATTAGCATAAAATAAGAAGAAAGTGATATGTAGCGTACACCAAATCATTGTTTATCAACCCTATGATTTTAAAACTGTTCTTAAATACCGACTGTTAATTGTATACAATAACTCTAGTCGAGAAATAAAATGTTTCCCTTGTACATATATTTCCTGTACTAAAAATCCATTTGGCGGATCAATGATGGAGTGTCGTTTCTATGTGCAGCCGTACATGTTTTCCCGCATTATTCACCGAGTAGGCATAATCAGGTCATTATTAGACGTCCGTGGTCTAACAGTAACTAACTATGCAACAAAAATTCGTGCTTTGAATGGGAAGCAAGCCGATAATATATTGTATGCTTAATTATACAAACCATAGCATACATTCTGCTTACAAAAAACAGATACAAAAGACGTGCATAAAATCTTCTTTAAATTGGTCCGTAAGAGGATTTCACTGTGGTTTCTCAAAGATCTTCGTTAAGTTTATCGCTCGAATCTGACTATTCCGCACCTAAACTAGTCAAGGTATTTGAACATTGCACCAATATTTGGTTCAGAGCTCTCATAATTTCAGTTTTCTTCAGTAGAATGCTTTATCGATATATAGCGCCGCTTAATGAAACATAATTTCACAATATTATATTGAAAGACACGTTATTACAAGTCAGACACAAAAGACATGATTAAACTCAGTATTCGTTGTGAAAAATAACGAGAGACTAAAACAGCAGATTGAATGAAACTAATCGAGTGCACCCATTTATGATACAAACAAAAACAATAAAGAGAAAACTCAAACTAGTGAAAAACGCTGAATGGTGAAATTTAAAAAAAAAATCAATTATTACAAGGTATAAAGAAATCTATCCAATGAGAAGTTAGGGGAGCGAACTGCAGGTACAATTAAAAAATCAAAATTAACTAAACACCATATTATACTTAATTTCCCCAATAATTTGAAATACGCTACGATTCCAGGATATCAAACTGTATATATTCATTTCATTCTCTTAACACACTCTGATATGGCCATGTATTATTAGGCTCAATATTTTGATAATTAGCTAATATTTTTATATTAAACATGCCCATGCTGCTGTTAAGTAATGATTCTTTATTTCTCTTTCATTCATTACAGGTCATCATTATTTAAACTCAGTGCAATAGACCAGTATATTTAAACGAAAATTTAGAATAACAAATAATAGCAAACCTCATACACAACTAACCATCCTTAAGTTTGTCCTCAATAGAACGGTTTTTCGTTTTCGACATGATACACGCAACAAGCAAAACCACGATTCTCAATTTATAACAATTTTCAACGAAAAATTCAATCTTAAGCAAAACAAAAAATAGTAAATAAATATGTATAAAAATAAAAATTAAAGTCTCTAACTAAAAAAAAAACAAACAAATAATAAACAAAAAATAAATTTAATGCAAAAATCAATTCAACTTCCGCCAAATGATAAATTTTTAAGAAAGTAAATTATAAAAAATTAAATTTCGGTAACAAAAAGTACAAAAACCTTCCGTTTTAGACGAAACGCCAAGAGATGTAAAGTTAAATTTTTTAACTCGAAAAGAAAAAGTATAACCAAAAAAACCTACGAAAAATAATATTTTTTGCTACAAAAATGACAAAAGATTAAAGGATTATAATTCAATTTTTATATGTATTAAACGATACCATTAGAGCTTAAAATACAAATTTGTTATAACATAAACAGCAAATATATTTATTAAATGAGAGAAAAAATTATTTATAAAAATATTAGTTTTTTGTTTTTACTTTAATTAATTTATAATACATATTGGTAATCACCTACTCGTAAACACGCGCAAATTCCTGAGGTTCTTTGTTAAAACAAGCGCAATTTACGACTCTTTCCGGCTGAGAATCGCGTAGCTAACATTTATACAGAATAAAGTCGCAAAACTTTTGCCAAAATAACACTAACACCGGTACAGACAGTTTTCAACAGCATTTTCCGTATAGGTAGCATTAGTTTGAACAATACCAAAATTAACTATATTAGTAGTAGTAAAAAGTTTTGCGAATCTAATAAAAAATATCATCAAAATCATAAGCATATTTAAACCCTCTGCCTATAAAAACAACTAAAATATTAAAGAGCTACAAAATAAATCCACTCAAAAAAAAAAAAGAGAAAAAAAGGGTACAGTATATATTGCTCAATTAGGCGTTTCTGTCATCATTTTATTTATTAAACTATCGGTTTTTCGCCTTAGCTCATTCTCTTCGTCTTCGCTTCAGCTCTTTTATATTTTCAGCTAATTTTAACGAATGCACGCATGCATAAATGTTACTGTCCAATATGTACATGCTTACGTGTAGAGCTATCCGTATATATTAAAACCACCGTATCTTTTTCATTTCTGCTCTTTAATTTTTGAATTTTTTTTTGTTTTAAATAAATAAGCAACAATTAAATCAATACTAAAAAATACTTAAAAAATAATAATTCTTCGTATTATTAAAAAAAAAGACAAGGCCCTAAATTATGTATAAATACACAAACAAATAGGTATATGTATATACATATAGTTATATCTACACCTATATATCTATATCTATATACATCGATATATATTTATGTATATACATATAGTTATATCAACTTATATCTACATCTGTATATATATACATATATATAATAGAAGTATAATATATAAAAGTGTATAAACTGATTTTATCGATGCAAAAAGAAGAACAGTTCTAAGAAAGCGATATTTCCGGGAGACCGATACTGCAGCAGTGTCTTCACAACACTTTGTGATCTCAAATTAACTAATAATGAAACGAAATTAAAAAAAAATTGTTAGAAAAAAATATTGCAGTTAATTCTCTAAAAAAACAAAACAGAAACCCAAAATACTCGTCTATACCGGACTAATATCATTTTAGAAATTCACGGAATTCTGAAATCTACGATTTTTAAACGTGTGCCTTAGCCTGGCCTTAAATAATTTAAATTCTATATAATGTACATAAATTAAAAAAACCGATATAATATGAAGACATACTACTATTGAAACCCATATCCATTCATGATCATAAAATGCATAAACTATAACTTGTATTAAGAATACTATAAACAGGAAAAAGCTAAACAGAAGAATGATTTAAAAACCTACAGGTAAGTTTATTTAGAGTTTTAGTACTAAAGTCGCTGAAAGTTAATTCAAAAAGATGTTGCACTAAGGTGGATAAAAATTAGACAATGCCTAGGTTTATTTTTTTATTAATTGGTTTTACAGTTATATATCGCAAAAAATTAAACTAACGGTTTATATATTATACACAGACAAAGTATTTTTCACTTGTGAACTTGAACTGGTTATGAATAATCAGGGATCCCAAGTCCCACCTTAGTGTAATTACGATTTCAAAGCTGACATTGTTTATGTACCCATAATTTCATTAGTATATTATGAAAGGAAAATGTAAGTTTTTATCAGTTATGTCAATACGAACAGCAAACACTAAGGGTCTAATCAAAACACAATGTTAATTAATAGAACGATATTATTATGGTATTGCGAAGAGTGTGTGTTTCATTAAATTAATCTAAATAAAACTTACAAGAAAATAATAAAAAGGAAAAATTTCCCTTGCACCATGTCCATCTATAGGTCTATTAGTTAATTTCTTTCTCAAAGGCGCAAAAAACAAAAAAAAAACAATACGGCAGATACACATGCAAATCGATTTAGAAAATGGATATACTCCCAGAAAGCTGTTTAGAGTAACTTAGGTAGGATTAATATAGGCATTACCTATAGATAATGATATAACATTTGGCAAGAATATTTGACAGAGACACTTGGAGATCCTGTCTATTCGAGAACGCCGTTCGGTTCCCATAGCTTTCGTATAGTTTTCTCTCTATGTTATTTTAAGTTAATTATAAATTGGTTTTTACGCTAAGATAAACTCTCTTCATATTTCTGTTGTAGATAAACTCACTGCACCTGATCTAAACTTTCAGTTCGTCTCTCGTTTCTACATTTTTCTTTGATGCATTTTTATCTGAAAGCCTTTATTATTTTTTTCAGTTTTTACAAACAATAAAAATGACACAATAATATTGGCAAGGATGTTGAATAATATATATGTTACGTGTTCAAGACGACCTGTGTGTTACTTTGTTACAGATTTACATATCAAAGGACGAAAGTTTATGCATTTGTGCAGTTCTAAATATATATAATATTTTATCAGGAGATTTCCAACTCAAAGATCCCTTCACTGCTTATATAATTGCATTTATTAGATACGTTAGATTGTATCTGCTGAACGTTGTCATTTTTGTCACGGTATCTGCGCTAATTCGGTCAAAAAATACAAATAATTATTGGTGAGAAATTTTGTTTTGTTAATCCACCTTTGAAACACTAAATAAAAACCAGCTTTGACTAAAAACTTCCCAAAAAAGAATAGATTTCTACATGCCGATATACACAATATGCGAGCAAATGTAATTTTGTCTTAATATAAACAAAGTAAATAAATATCAATGTGCAGTATATGCTCTTAAATAAAGCTCCAAACACGAACAACGGCGCCTCTTCTAATTTCGTTGCTTCACAATTTATATATATCTACAGCCAAAATATAAGTATGTATTTGTGAAGTTCACACAATACGCTTTTGATTTGTGTGAGATTTTATATCAATTATACTATGCCCGTCATGCATGTTTGACCGTCTCTATGCCCTTGATTCATTACAGACGCTAGAACTGATATAGTTGCCAATAAGTAAAAAGCAGAACAATTCAGCAAATCTAGAATTTCGATCTTGATTCATTTACGGCTCATAATAAATATCAGTCGGAAATTTGAAGAGGGTTTTAAAGCAAACATTTAAAACTAAACTAAAGCTTTTTTTTTTGAATTTTTGCTGTTAACGCACTTTTCAAGTACCTTAGGTGGCGATAATTTCTGCTCAGTTATTGTGATGTCCTGCCGAAAGATGAGATATACTAATTTTTTCATTGGTACGAGAAACAATCAAAAATTGGTTTATAAATTAGCTTAAAATATTGCAACTGTTAAAAAAAGCCACAAGTTAAATCGGCATTGATTGCCTGTTCTCCGTTAATTTATAAATTCGGAAAAACCCAAATAAGATCTTAAAGGTTAATATTTGAAAATCTATCCACATAAGTTTCACTAACATTTTTCATTTATAGTTGAAGAAACTTATCATCGCAACGACAAAAATTTCCAAAAGACACAATCGCGAGGAATAAGAAGACACGGAGAGCTCTACAATAAGCAAAAACCATCTTAAAACGCCGGCGTTTAATATACAAAAAATTAAATTGAAGAACACAGGTAAATAATTTTCTGTATAAATAGAAAGGCTATTTAATAAATTCTGCATTAATTACTTTCGGTCAATGAGGATACCCATAACTACATAAGCATAAGTTTATACGCAAACATGCTCATACTCGAACAGATGCTTAAACGGAAAGGTAACCGAAACTCTATTAAAGCAAACAAATTAAAGACTTTCAATATTGTGTGCTACAAACAAGGTGAACAGCAACAAATTAAAACAGCATATTCACCTTGTGAAGCATTTTTGCTTCACATACTCCACTTTACAAGCTCCTAACTTTATCAATCAATATATCAAAAGTCCTGCCTGCTGTATATGTTTTGGATCTGTGATTAGTTATAAATTTTAATTACGAAAATTACATCCCTATTCTGCCGGTAAATGACATTTATATGTGTATATATATGTAAATATATTTGCATATTTTGATATGTATGTGCGATGTATTACACGTAAAAACAGATATTTGATATTTGACTGCAAGTTTAAGCAAAATTAAGGTCCATTATGTTAAACATTAAAGTGCTGTAAGATAACATCCTTAGACCAACGTAGCCATCTTTGGAACTTAACAATACAACATTTGCATGCCGAACAATTTGTAGTTAACTGTGGCCCTTTGCCCATTGGATAGGCTCTGCCCTATGAGGACATCGAAAACAAAAGTAAACATGAAGATTGCAAATTAATGTATATAAATATAGATAAAATCAAATCTTCTCTACATTGATAGTTCGCGAAGAGGATTTTTATTAGTTACACTTTTACTTTGCTTCGGGTGCGCTTTTCAGGGGCGGATCACCTTGCTTTAAGCTACTACCACTGTATGAGCACAGTTTCAATTTTCTTTTTTAAATGTTCCTATATATATTACAATATCTATTCGTCGATAAATTTTCGAATGTTACAAATGAAATGGCAAAATTAGTATTCACCCATCTTGCCATGATAAATATGAAAAAAAAACAAATAAATAAATAAGAAAAGAAAACTTTAGCGGTAGAGAATACACAACACAAACGCACAAGGGGATCTACGCATACATATAGGCATGGACATGCAAGCAATATTGCTATGTGTAAGCTGGTAAAGTAGAGGCAGAAAAAGCACGAAATATCCACGAAAAACAAGGACACATGCAAGAAAACTGCAACAATTAGATCAAAAAGTGAGCACACACGCACACGTAGAGATATATACAACATCTTAAGAATTAAAAAACAAGTAGTAACAACTTCGGAAAACGACGCTTCTCAACTATTACGATTAGACGATGATGATAATTGTTATGATGATGTTGATAGAAACAATGATGATGGTAATTATAATGACGACAGTGATAATGGTTGTGACGATAATGATGATGATAATGATGATGATTAGAACGCTTGAAAACTTGTATAGAAACTCAAGTAACATTTCGCATTTATACTTAAGAAAGCACGGAAACTAATATTAGTTTGTTTTCAGCTCTCGTGGTATATCGTACATTCAGATTTGTTGTATTATACATTTCGCTTAAAGAAGAAATGAGTTGAATGAATAAACACAAGTTCTCTATAAATAGCTTTAATATAAGTATTTCTTATAGGAAAAAAGAATTTTAAAATTATTTTAAAAATTGTTAAAAAGCAATAATAATACGCTTCGAAAAGAGTGCTACAAATATATCCAAATTTTAGAAGTGATTTGATTATAAAGTTCTGTCACATGGTGTCAAGTGCAAATAAACAACGAAATTTGAATACCACAAAAATCCAAAGATCTTTTAAGTTAAGCTTGATTCACATACCTTTGTGTGCATTATGTGCAAATTTGTGTGTGCAATGCCACTAGTGCACTTTGGCGCCAAGTTCAAATGACAATGTCTACATCATCATCATGAACAGTTTTGACAACAGGGCGAAAATATAAGGCAAATAAAAACATCGACTAACTCAACGATCGGACAAGTATGCACGTATCTATCGATTTTAGCTTCTGTATTCGTGAAAACTTTAAAGTTGATTGTCCAGTAGAAAAATATCTTTACGTTGCACGCGCATATACACAACTGCACTCATGCATGCAAATTCATGCCATTAATATTTAACCCATAAAGCTGTTATGTGATATACGCTAATTTCAATGACTTCAAAACAATAATAAAGGATAATAATTAATAATAAACGATAGGACGATAATACATAGCTATAAAAGAAAATGAACCGCCAATCTTGCTGAGATTTTAGTTTACTTCTCTTAAGACTTGCATACTTACCAGTGTGCTAACTTGGTTTGAATGCCGAAAATATGATTGTCGGTTACAATGCAAAGTCAAGTAAAAGCATCGTTTATTATTTTTTTTTTTTTTTTCATATTTCTGCGTAGATATGATATTACTTGACATACTGACCTGTATGTTCCTTTGTGCATTCATTGCTTAAATTACAAATATTTCAAAAATATATGAAATAATTGTAACTGTCTTCCTCTGTCTCACTGTAAAATTTTTTAGCATCTAATATAGAATAAATTTGACAATGTCCCCGTGTTACATGGTCCTCAAGAAGCTGGTGGGTATATTATTCGGATGCCAACTGACGAATACCTTACAATGATCCAGGAAATTATATATGCATTGTAAATTTACTTTGAATCTTTAAAATAAATATTATCAAAATCGTTTGCACAAATGTACTATTGGTTATGCGTTCAACTAGTTTGTCCAATGCACTCAGTAAATTGATTATGAACAACAAACAATCGGCATAACTTAATCATACGAATAACCTTACTTGTTTCAAACTTCAAAAGATCGTATCTTATTCTTCCTCAGATGACATACCTCCTAACATTTCAAAAATTTGTGCATAAACTAAGATAATGAGTTTAGTAACTATTAAAAGATAGCAAGTCGGAAAACTATTGCTTCGTGAAGCGAATTTTATATACTCCCCACTTCGAACATACGTCTACTTGTATTTTTAAAAATTAAAATCAAACACATTTAAATTAATACGCTGCGATTCGTTAATGCAAAATATAAACGCGCGAGTAAGGTTTTATACGCCTATTGAGCATTAGTTATATTTCATTATTTTCAAAGCACTTTTCATAAAAGAAGGCATTACATGGGAAGTGGCTGAAAACTGGCCGATCCGAACCATTCTCAATAGCATTCGTCCCTTGCCCAAAACACACCGATCTACAAATTTCATCAACATACCTCAAGAATTGCTATCTGCAGGTTGAACGCAAGAAAATAAGACAGCCAGACAAGCTTAAATTGATGCAAAAAGGTGTTCTGAATCGATCGATATAGTAGAAGGTAGGTCTATCTCAAATTTTCTAAAAGTGTTTAGCACTATGAACAAAACTTATAGAAATCTTTTAGTCAAATACAAAAATTATAAAATGTGGAATTTTCATGGGAAAGAAAGACCAGAGAGAACAAATTGCTTATAAAAAGCAGACAAGCACGCACACCTTACTAAAAGAACATTTTCTTTGTTAATGGTGTTTGAAAAATTCATAATTAAGAATAATATATTATAGGTTTTCGATTACGAAATTAAAATAGCATCGATTCTTAAACAAATGCTCAATCTTGCTTTAATTGCTCTCTGTATCATTTGCTTGTTCGCATAACAATTTTTAAGCATTGCTACTGTGTTATTTGGAGGTTATATGTCTATACCTTTATCTTGATTTACAGTTTGGAAACCTACTTCAATAAGCAAACAAATTATTGTACGAATATATCTGCATGGATTTCGAGACACGCACTTCTTAAGTTAAAATACATGTTTACAAATTCAACGCACATTTCAGAGCGATAGAAACGAAAAAGCTCGCTCTTCAATCTTTGCTTTGAATTCCAGAAATTTCGCTATTTGTTAAGCTGGAATGTTTTCATGAAATGTGTAATTCAACATAGTCAAAGTGCACAAAAGGGCATAGAAGAAACTGTATCAGAAAAAGCAACAGGATCAAAGAATTAAAGAAGAATAATAAAATAAATAAAAAGTATAATTTATTAAGAAAACTAATTGTAGCCACACTGGGTCAACAGCAACAATTTCCATTGGAACCACGTATATGGCATGAAATTGCCGGTACCAAGCAGACGCAGCTACCAACAAATAAATCGGACCAACGAAGAGACGAAACGAAAGAAAGGAAACGTAAAGTTAACGTCGATCTGGATAAGGAGATTGATTATGTAAGTGGACGCTTGAAAGTGGATCAATGGTTGTTGAAGAATTTTAAACACACCGGTGAACCCACTGGTGGTGATTTACTACAAGCTCCCATAACAGCGCCTATTCCTCCTATCAACACCAAACCCAACGACAATAGCGATAATCAGTATTGCAACACATTAGCGACCTTATCCTCACGTGACGCAAGCACCATTTTGTCCGTAACGTCAGCCACGCATAGCATTACAGTACCCCAATTACCCGTTTCAACACCGACTTCCAGCTTTCACCCCAATTATTCAATTTCACCAACCGCCCACTACGGAACGGAATCAGCTTTTCATGTTGCACAAATGACTACAACAGATCTGGAGCAAGGACACGTTACACACTCTCAGGTGCAGCAACGTTCGAACCAGCACACGTATAACACTTTCAACAACCAACAGCAGCATCATCAACTGCAAACGCAGACGCATCTCATAAATCCGTTTAAAATGGATGCTGATTTTTGGCAGCAAGCCAGAAGTGGTTCTTTCGGACTTCACGCTGCTGCTGCGTTAGCTAGCAATCACATAGGTCATCATCATACTCACCATCAAGCACAACAAACCACTGTTGGCAACGTTGTAGCACAATTACATCATCCGCAACAATTACATCAGCAGCAGCAACATTTATCCGGACAAGTTGCCAGCGCTGATCAGCAGATACATCAGTTAACCTCGCCTTCAATAATATCAGCTCCACAACAGCACCATCAACCTCATCTTTCGCAATTATGCACTGAACAAAATCACCACCTGCTATTTAACGCAGCTGCGGCTGCGGCGGCCGCCGCCCATCTAAGCGGCGTCGTGTCAAAATCACATGAATTGGATAGTACAAACATTACTCAAGACGAAGATAATAATGATATACTATCTACCAACAAAAGTAGGAACGGCGAATGCTCCTCAGCCGCAACAAAGCAGGAGCTACAGTCAGCCCTTCCAGGCTGTAGTAACAATTTGCTGCCTACTACAACCAACAGTACGCATACAGATAACAATATACATCACCAGCAATCATTACAGTTGCAAACAGTTCAACAACAGCAACAACCACTTAAGTACGAACATGAATCTTGCACCTCTAATAACTTACCTATTGAGGCGTTGCAACAGCAATTACAGCAACAAGTACAACACCAGCAGCAACAAATTTCGGCTGATAAGCCCGAAAGAGACTCGGGAATTCAGACTGAGAAGCATATCGCAAACTCACTGCATGCAAACCATCATCATAACTTGCAGCAGGAACATCAGCAACGTCATAGCCAACAAGCACAATTAACAGTAAGTACTGTTGGCAGATCGGGTGACAACAGTAACAACGAAAGTCCAACCCACTTACAACAATTGCGGATGCAATCGCAAGAAAGGCGTAGTCCACAAGACACGCAACCACCAACGCTGCCGTTACATACTGAAGGCCCTTTACAGATTAACACTTTTGCCAAAAACGGACCAACAACAACTTCACCGCAACCGTCCCTAAACTCAGCTTCTGGTGGCAGTTCTACTCCCGACTTGAAGTTCAACAACGAAAATAATAAGGTGCCAGGTGAACTACAGGTGAGTATATTGATTTCAATGGAAAAAAGTGGTGCGGCTATCCGGCTACAGTTTATTTAGCTCAGTGGTTATAGCTCAACGTTTATTACAATTCTTTATATAAAAGCTAATAATGATTAAAAGAACTAGGAGAACTATCCGCACACAATTTTCCGCAAGGACTTCAACTTTTTACTTTTGACTTAATCTTCATATGACTGATCTACTCTACTGTTGCCTACGTTCTGTCTTACTAAACTTTTTTCTACTCTTTGTATTTGTCATCCTCGCTCTTCGTGCAGTGAGAGTTTCCAACTACTTGTTTGAGGAGACACCGCTTATTTTGAATTTTTAGAGCGTACTTCCTCTTGCATTAGATGCAATAATTTCCCACGGTTTGGGCAGGATGTAAAAATAATATAACCAGGCAATCGTTTATTGGTTTTCAACCTTCGATTTCAGAAGTCATTTATTTACATTTACTATAACACCATTGGATCTTTGCAATATTTCTGACATTTTAGCAGTTAATAATTAATGTGCAAAAATGACTGAAGAGGGTTTTGAGTATCTGAACAATGTTGTCGATGCCTTGGGATAAACTGAACATGAAGAGATTTCTGACGGTTTTTTGTCACATTCAGTCGTTAATGTTTTAAAATGCCTTACTAAAAAAGGCCTTTATATATCTAGAGGACATTAAAATTGAGCGTGAACATTGCCAGTTTTTTAAAAGGGAAGCTATATTTGTTGTATGAAACTCTGGATAGAAGCAAAAAATGAAAACACAAACCGTTCAAAGAAAAATTATTATCATGACTTATTATGCTTATTTACCGACTTGTACTAAGATGATTACAAGGTCTAACAAATACAAACCGTTCATCTATATATATCTACTTTATCATAACGGCAATAGAGTTTAGTGGAGTAGGCACCTTTTCCTTTTGACGAGTGCTCTTTGGTTTATAAAACTTGCCTTATATATATAGGGGGTAACTATATGATTGTTAGTGGTGCGACCTGTTGATGATTGCCTAAGTGAAAAGATACATCCGTTCTATTAAACATTCATGATGAGAATCGTCTCTTCAAGTAGCATTCACCTAATAAACTTTCTTTGGCTAACAACCAACGTTCATTCGCTGAATAGGTATATAAGCATGATTAATAGTTATATAAGCAATAATTAATTAAGCCACATTAAATTAAGCTTCTTTAAAAATCTAAACACTTACATGGCTTAGTTCATAAGGAGAGGAAAGACTTTTCAAAAGTTTGGTGACCAGTTGTTTATGCCAAGCCTATCGGTTATCCTGTTATTTCCAAAATCTTTGGTTTTGAATAGCATGTAAGCGTAAAGGTGGGACATGTGGGACATAAGGGACTGTTTTCAAATAATACGTTTTCATCTCGTTAAGGATACTTTTACGACTCTTTCCCCACCTTGAATTCGTCCTATACTTTCGTTTATCCAAATTTCATTCAAAAGAAGCCCTTGCATTATTGCAATTTGATTGAAATGCTGAGCTCATTATATTGGTTAATATATATTTAAATAGCCTTCAACTCTCCTTTTCCTTTCGGTTCTGCATTCTGCAGCTGACGAAGCTCAATTAATGAACTAGCTAATAATAATGATAATTACAATAAGTAAAAAAATAAAATGCATGTTATACTATTTTACATATGATTCATTTTCAATTTACTTGAATTTTAATTTCAACTCAATTTAATTTAAAATATACTTTAAACATCACTTTAAACGTAACTTAAATTTAAAGAAAATTAAATAACATATATACTCTGAATTATTTGATAATAATATATTAATATGTGTGATTATTTACAGTGATCGATGTCGTTATTGAAATTAACGTGTACTTTAGTAGATAGAGGCTCAGTACAAATATAATATCTCAGACATCCTTCAATTTTAATTTCCCATTTTCTCTTATTACCTTTTATGAATATCCTGAACATTCTATTATGTTTGGGTAGTAGCAATTAGGGTTCTTTGTCCATCCCTTAATAGTCTGAAGTATTTACAAAGCCAGACTAAAAATTGTTCATGGAAAGATTATCAGTACAATCTTCTATATAAGTAAAGATAAATAAAGTTTTCGTAATAAACACTTTCTATTTCTCTATCTCGCAAAACGTTTATAACGAACATAAATTTACGTGGAATGAAGCATATTTTTATTTCTGAATGATATGATAATGTAATAAACTTTGCTATGTCTGTCGGTCTATTACGATTGCAATTTAAAAAAACATAAAACGTACTGGTCCATTTCGGTATTGAAATCCATCCCAAGTCATAGGTTTTATTGCTACAGTTTTGTTTGATTTGTATTTGGTACACCGAAGGAGTAGTCACAACAACACTTTCTAAAATCAGTTCTATTGTAAAACAAGTTTGCTAAGTTTGGCAAGCCATAAGCTATAAAAAACAAAGGTAGTTTGTGACTCGAGACGTCTGCTCGATTTGCTCAGAATCATTTGGTCTTAAATTTTTGTCTTCATTTTCGTGAAAATAGGTTCAACCCGAAGGGTCCACCAAAAATCAACAAAAAATGTTCTTCATGTCTCACATTAATACTACAATTTTTTTTTTTGTTTTAAACTTTAAAATGAACTAAATTGTAAAGTAAAAGTACTGCCATCTGCGCTTATATAACACTATTTTACGTGCGGTATCATTTCATATATTGCATTCGAATGCGACGTTGTGCAAAATCGATTATCATACATTAATGCAATCAATTTCAATGTTCACATATATTCACAATTATGTCATATATGCAACGTTCAACGTATTCTTGTCGAAAATATTGTACATCAACAAACGACAGCCGTTTTCATAAATTTCAGTAATGTACCGAGTACTCAAAATTCCGCACAAGACGTGTTCATATCCTCATCAAGACGATGAAATTTAACATTATATAAGTCCGTTTGTTATATTGGGAACATAATGACAAAGGTTAACATGTCCTTGACGTTAGGAATAAAATAAAATTTAAATATAATATTAGCGTCGAAATAATTTCATTGAAACTCATTGGTAATATATATAAAGATCTTTATGATTTTCTAATGTTTTCCAAGTCTGAAAACGGAATTTTTGAATTTGTTTCTATAGTGATTCCCTTACAACGTTTTACATAATAATAAAGTAGAAAATAGAAAACAAAAATTAGTTATTAAAAGAAATTGCCTTCATTTAATAGATCTTTTTAGCTCGAAAAATAAAATTTTCATTATAATAACGAAATTTAACAGTTTTTACTTGTTTCTATGTTCGGTCGACACAAAAATGATACAAATTTATCCCACTGCTTTCCCCCACTTACTGACAAGTTATTCGTAAGCACCTTTAAATTCCCCAGGTTCCTTTAAGACAAACTGCTCTTTCTTCTCGACGCAGGGGAAAGAGGGATTCTTAAAAGTAACTAATGAAACGTGAGAAGACCAGAGAGATTTTTTTTAAAAGTAACTATTGAATTATTTATAAAGATTCATTCTGTATTTCGTAGATGTTTGTATTTTTTTTTGGCCTTCTTTTTATAAGAGCTTTATTTCCATCCAAGAGTATCCCTTGCAAGTTACATTTCCCTAAAACTGGAAGCCAAAGGAAATTGTAAAAGAAAGTAAAGGCTAATTTTCTTTAAATATATATTTCACATAGTTTCGCTGACTTTTATGAGTTTTACACATGGTGGAAACCCCTTTAAATAATTACAACTTATTCTAGTCGCTTCCCTTCTTAGGAGCTCTCACAACACATTTTGTTGCTGGTTGCTTTACTTTATACACTTCTTTCATTGAAAACATTCACAAACGCTTGAATGAATACAACCAGATTCTTGTGTGTCAGGGGAGAGTTTAATTTCTCGTACTCAAACTAAATAAGGTCTCTCCTTATTTCTTTCTCTTTTCTGGCTCTCTTAATTATTGAGATATAAGAGATTTTTTGGCAATCGCTGTAAAAACTAGAGTGGAACACCCTTTTTGCTTAGATTTATCTAATACTAATTAAATGAGAGAATAAGTAGACTTTTTTCTTCTCACTTCCTCTTTTTTGAATATATTAAAAAAGTCGTTAATGAATATTTTTTTGGAAAATTTCTGTATATATTGTATACTGTACCTAATACAATAAAACAAAAAGCATAGTGCGACGGTGATAAGAAAGAGAAAGGAAGTGACAATCTTAGTTAGTCTTATAATCTTGTATGCATGTGTCAGTGGAAGCAAAGTAGACTAGGGATAAAGCATGCAAATTCACAGAGTAAAACATGTTCTCGTTTTTTATTCAACAAATAATGAGTCATTTTTGTATACTTTACCATTTGTACGTTTTACTTGAATATGACATACATCTTTTCAGTTCTAAATGCGAGTTATATATTCCAAATGTGCATCTATTATTTTCTTATTATGAAAACTATATGTCAAGAAAGGGGTGGGATTTGCCTTCATTCATCTTCTACTACCACTTTTACTTCTATTGTACTAAAGTTACTTCTTAAGTTTTATAATTTAAAGACAAAGACACACACATGTCCAAAAGGCTTTGAATTTCTCCTAATTCTGAGTACTATTGCGATTTAAAATGTCAAAATCTATCTAAAACAGAAAGAACAAAAAATTTATTGTGCCAAATACGTTTTACAGTTTCTTGCTGCTCCGCTCTGGTCTGGCTTGGCGGTGTTCTTTCGTTGATTTCTTTGCATATGCCTTTCTGTTTAACTGCTAGTCTGTTTATTTGTCTGTCTGTTATATTACTTGCTTGCCTGTTAGTCGTTGTCTGGTTAAATGTTTATATAAACACGTGTATACAGCTTTGCGTGTGTACACACATATTTGAGGTGCATGGTTTGCTGTTCAACTTTTGTATCCATGTGTGAGTCTGATTTACTTTTTTAATATTCTTATTTTTTTCATTTCTACGGAGAATGTATTTGTGAACTGTGGTCCTTTTATTATTATTTTTTGTAATTTCGCGCATAATTTCTTGAGAAGAAGACGCCAGCAAAGACGTTTGCTGTCCTGTATAAGAATAATGTTACAACTATTGCCGGCAGAAGTTTTAAGAACATCGTGCCGAAAGGACGTTAGGACGCTTAATTTTACACGCGCGCCAATTACAATTACAAAACAAAATTAAAAAATAAATTACCCAAAACCTAAAATATGTGTAACTGCAAATTTGCAGTGCTTGTACGTGCGTTGTTGTATATACCGGTGTAATTTAATAAAATGTACTATAATGAACTACGTTACGAAAAAAGATTCAATTAAAAAAAAAAAAAAGAAAGAAACATTTTTCTTATGAATTTTCTTTCGAACAAATATAATTGAAAAGTGGACGATTATAATTACTAATAATTCTTAAAGCACTAATCAACGGAGCACTGCTCAAAAAGTTTGTTGCCAAAAATATGATTTCTTTCATTTCTGATAATGATGCCCGGCTTTTAAATTTTAAGTTTCTGTCAAAGAGATGTTTATTTTCGACTTAATTAAAAAAAGAATTACAAACATATATATGCGAATTCTTTCTTCCTGACAATGATGTGCAATGTGGGCGCGAGTCAGATGTACTATAACTGTTCACATGTCACAGCACATGTTTATCATATAGATATTGAAATGATTTTAAGAATACTAAATAAATTGAAAAAAGCACTCATATGTATATACATACAAACATGCATATTTGTGGAAAAAAAATGTTTGTATATTTCTGGTATGCGCGTATGTAATGTGTGCAGAAATGTAAGAACTTCCGTTTAACCATATGTACATGTGCATGTCATTACCCATATGTTTTGCTAAAGTACGTTTTAATATACGAGATTGTGTATGTTTCAGTCTGTTTTTGTTTGATTTCCGGTTTTTTCTGCCTCGTAGAATGAAGAAGTTGAAAGTAAGGAATAAATATATATAAACACACACATATATATATATATATATCTATATATATATATATATATATATATATATTTATGTAGATATGTATATATACTCAACAATTTGTAAGAATAAAAGAGTTTAAACCGTTGCATCGAAAGCCAAAAGTTTTCTAATTAGAAAAAAAATTGAAGAGATAAACGTAAGCAAGGCGACTACACTTTTTGCATGCACAAAATCAAGAATGCAACCACAAAGTACAAAGCAATTTTTAATGTAATGCTAAATAAGAACAATAATAAAAAGAAAAGTAAATAAAAGCAAATTATAATACAATGACTCTAGAATGCGAAGAGAAACACGATGTAATTAATATTTAAATATTTTTACAAAATTTAAGAAATATTGAAAAGCTGTATACGTATGATATATGAAATGCGGAAGTTTTTTAAAAGATTGAATTATTTATTTAACCAGATATATGAAATTATTGTATTGTTTTTTTAAATTTCATATTATATTTCGTTTTGGTTTCTTTCAACAGTGATTTCACATTGATGTAGAAAAATACGAATAAACAAATCGCAGAGAAGTATATACAAGAGAATTGACAGCATATAGTAAACAGATCAAGTGACACGAGAATCAAGTATCGAGTTTAAGTAACACTGGCAAATGCAATAGAAGCGAAGCTCAGCTGAAAGAGACCCGGATTAAGTTTTGCTGAATGCCAATTGGTGCATTAGAATTTTTTCGCTTTTTTTAATGCTTAGCGAAAACCTGACACGTCCTTGTATCTCAATTTTGTTCTTTTAAGCTTACAGTTCCATTAAATTTTAATTTTCCAGTATTTGCGTCCAAAATAAATGGCCAACTCCTTGTATTTGACCACTTATTAATAAATAGTTCATTATAAGCTATTACAAAAAAATGTAACGAATTGCTAAGAAAACAAAATTAATGCGTAACTTTGAATTATTATAAATTTGTTCTCTTAGATCTTACTATATATGGAAGCTAAATAAATTCGCATTTTCTTTCACAAGTGTAAACTGAGTGGAATTACATTCTGGAGTGAGCTGATGTCTCTTTTAAAGCATGAAATAAGTGACGGCTATTAAAACATTCTCAAAACAATACAATTTCATTTACTACAAACATTTCAGTTAGTGATTGTATTTGATGTGCTTTCAGATTGTGTCTTATATGGAATATGTTAGCTATACGTACATAAACACACACTAGAAAACAGGTTAATGTATACACATGCACCAAATATACAAGACTAAAAGCTGGAAATATTTATTGCAGACCAAAGGAAATAGAAAGACTATTATTCTCTTATGAAAGCTACAAACACGCACAAAAACATTTGTGAGCAGTTGACGATTTCTTTACTTCTAAATCTATCTATAAGTTGATTCAAGTTCAAAATTTGATTTATAATTATTATGTTATTCTAAACAAGCTAAATTTCTTACAAGCCGACTACATATAATCTATAGATTGTCGCTGCAGATTTTATTTCAATAATTTTAAAGAGTTTTGTCTGAGATGACGGTCTACTTCTCCAATTAAAACGGGATTGTATCTCAAACTGTAATAATGACATGTGACTAATACTTTTATTAAAACTCAAATGAAAATAGGGAGTACGACATTTGCAATCAAAACGTATTCGCTATACCATTTGATATAATGTGAAACGTGCTTTACATTAGAATTGCTAAAAAGCAAATATATAACGATTTATTACTGACTTTATTGGTCACAGGTTTTCAAGATTAAAAAAAAATTTTGTCGTTGTGCATAAAGTTACAGTTCTTGTGTTAATGCGTATATTATTTCGACTATGCCCTAAGTGATAAGAGTCAAAGGAGAATGATATACATCGCATATTAAAAACGGCATTGTTGTGCATTGAATCTTTTTTAATCGATATATTCATGTTGCAGATTAGCTCAAGTAGGAAGGTTAACTATGGAAATAATACGGACGGAAATTAATGCCGTTGTTACTATTATTTTCTTCCTTAGAAGTCAACTTCTTTGATTGAACAAAAACTTCTATCGAGGCCTAAAAATCAACTAAACCCTGAGCAAGAAATAAAAATCGACTAAACTCTCATTTCTTCATTTAATAATCTAATCAGTAGCGTACACAATGCACTTTGCATTTAACTAGATTTTAGACATCTGCTGAAAATTCCTAAAGTAGGGTGAAACTCATTGTGAAATGCTTAAATTTTAAAAGAAAAAGTTTGATGTATCCATCATCTCATTCAAAATCAATTCCATCAGTTTATCATCATCACTTTGCTTCTATTGCCTATCTGTTCAAAGAATTTTAATTACTCTATCAATGGATACGTCGTTTGTTTGACACGGCTTGGGTCGGTTAAAGCTCATTGATTTCGCATTTCTGCATGTGTAATGTAACTACAAAAGTACTTACGTGGCCGCCGTTCAGATTTAAACCAAATTTAGTAAATGAAGCTTAAACAAAAAAGTCGAGTGAAAGCGAAAGAAACATCGCCACAACTTTGTCCTAAGCAATCCTTCAAGATATGGTTAATGTGCACCTACCGGGAATCCTTAAACCACGTGACATCATTTTTAAATGTTTGACATGTCTAAGTGGTAATGTAGTCAGGCACTGGCATCAAAAAAAGTGGTGCAATGTAACAATGCCATTATTTATGCCCTTTTGCATTTATTTATTCAAAAGCTTTAAATATTTTCCGCAATTGCACATAAATTCGAAAACAATTTCGTCGAATCACAAATTTATATGATATGTTAAAATTTTCAACAAAAATATAATTATAAATTGGTCTAAAATATTACGTCCTATGCAAAGCTTTTTACTAGTTAACATGACTAAACGGTTTTCAAGACCAAGTGAATTAATGATATCTAATTCCTTTGTTGATCGTTGATCTTAGAGTGGGCCATCTGTCAGTGCTTCTTGGAATCAACGTAGACCACATGCATTAGAAACTAAAAATAATTATTTCATTACTAACAAAATTTTGATTTTTGCTAGTTTTCATTGTGTACGAATAATAATATCCTTTAAATGACTACAATAGCTCCTTACTCTTTACACTTAATTACTCAAATATTAAGTCGGTGAAGTAATAAAATCTAGTAGTGTCAGTTCAGGTGAAAATGAACCTCATCCCGTGTTGTAGATAATTTTTGTTAAAAAACCGTTGATTTTTTTAATGTTCTAGTTGATAAATTCACCGCGCTACAAATGGTCCAACTGCTTAATTTATTCGCTTGTTACTACTTTATAGCAAGCGGGTATAATCAGTCGGTATTAGATTGGGATTATTTTATTTTCTTTATTATTCAAAATAAAGCCGACTCTGATTTCAAACCAGAATTATATCAAGAATAAATATATATATGATAATTTCCAATTTTCCATCTAATCGTTTCGCCCGAGAATTCTAAAAACTCTCAAACAGTTGAACGAACAGAAGTGGCTAAATTAAGTCAACTGCTCTTACAGATAATTTCGAGACGAGTCTCTGATCCTTACAAACAGGATGAAAAAAGTAACATTTTACCAAAAATACTACAATTTTCATCATTCATTTCATATATTTATATATATATGCGAAATGCTAAACACATTTCAAAAGTAAATCCTTTCGTCTTGCCTATATTTTTATACCTACGACCGAAGCATGAGGAGTATATTTATTTTGTCAAACCGTTTGAGACGCCCAGAACGAAGCACTAGCTACCGCACAAATTCTAAATCTATGACTGTGTACCTGTCTGTCGTGTAATGTCTATTTTAAACATCCTCCTGACCGCGACAATGAAGCTGTCGAACCTAAATTTAAGAAAACGTTGGAACTTCTTGTACGCAGGTTGGTATTGAAAATAGGTCAAAACGGGCAGCTCTGTTTTTCAAAGCGAATAAAAAATTAATTTTTTGCCCATTACTCTTAAAATATTGCAGATAAATTTACAAGAATTTGAACACATATTCTATGGGTGATGCTATAGCATCTGGAAAAACGTGGAAAAAATTGAGCACAGCTGCCCAATATTATATGAAAATTTAATTTTTTTTCAATACCTTTATAAGGCGCAGAAACAGAATTGAAAACCCCATAAAGCATATAAATAATACGGCAGTTTCAAGTTTGGGACCTTAACACTTCCGTCTGTCCATCTGTCTGTCTGCGCGACCTTACAGTGTTTGTGGTAAACATTCTCCCGTTATCGAAAATGAGGATATCGCCTACAAATCTGCAAAAGAATTTCAAATTGACCTAAAGTTTTCAAAAGATACGTCTACAACGCCCACATGTCTCTACAATGAGAACTTTTATTTTGAAAATAGGAAAAATCAGGCAAGCCCACTCCATATTGTAGGCCATGAAAATTTAGTTCCTTTCTTTTTTTAATCTTTTTTAGAACTACAAGAACAACTTGTAATGGGTATAAAATATTCGGTCACGACCGAATATAATTTTTTTACTTGTTTTCTTTTATTTCAGAAAAAACGGGAAAGCTTAAGTACGCATAACCGTTTCTTAATTTATTTCAAGCTATAGGCGACAATCTTATGTTATCACTGACGTTTGACTTGAAATTTTGTCAGTGAAATTTTGATAAACATAAATATTACAGTTATTTCATTAACAAATATGAAATAATATATGATATGTCTGTGGCTTCGCCGTGTGAAAAAGACCTTCAAAAGTATGTTAGAGTAAAATTAAAGAGAAATTTGACGAAATAAGCCGACAGAACGTCTATCCGCATTGCTTACATATTACTTCCATTCTCGTTCCACCACTATATACAATCAATTCGCCTTGGTCCTACTATGGCAATACAATAATGGATCCTTAAGAAGTATAGTCCTCCTATTTTCAACTGTTATATAACTGCAAATAGTCCAAGTTCAAAACTTAGTTGAATTTCAAATAGCAGGTTTTTGTTAAAGGTCAATAGATATAAATCCATCCGATGAACAGAAAGGGGAGATGGGCTTCTGTGCTTTTTGCGTTCAAAGTGCAAAATTATTACTGCAGGAAAGCTTAAGTGAAGATTTAATGACAACTCTTCTTAGAACAAACGTTTAAAAAAGGAAATGTGACATTCGCACACTGTTGGCAATAGTATAAATATATGTTTTAATAAAATCAATTTGATCACCTGAGAATGATATTTCTGCAGCAAGTTACAAAGACTGTACCAGTGAACTCCTACGTCAGATGATTGTTCAACTTGTCAGTGCTCTTTAGAAATGCCTATTATGTACGGTTAATTATAATGTTAAAAATTTTTTTGACTGCGAGGGAATTAACTTAACATAGACCAACTTCAGGCCTAGAAACCTTCGTTTTGTTAATTTTTACTCATTTCTAAAAATGACGGACATTCAATACCATTTTCGAAAGACCTTGACATGTTCAAATGTTTGCAACGTTTGCTGTGTCACCATCAAGTGTATTGTCGCCGACCTCAGCTGTAAGCACATTTCATTTGATCGAAGTGCACAAAAAACCAGCAGATATTCTAAAATTATTTAAAAAGAGGCGGGTAATAATGATGAAAACAAATATTAAAAAAATAAAAAAAGGGCGATATGCAAACAGTACCAATAGTTTGTGTCAACCCGTTAGATAACAACCAATCATAATATGTAATTTAAGCTCTAAAACCACTTAATATATTTCAGGTTTGTTTCAGTTTTCAGTTATTTTGGGCGTACTTTTTTAATGTTATGTGCAAGCTGAAATATGGAATTATTCCATGATCCATATATTTTCGTTGTTAGCTTTTGAATGCAGATGTGAAGAGGAGTTTTGAAATATTTGTAGTAAAAACAACGTAATTAAACAAGTTTGAAGGAGGCGAAAAGACTAGGCGTAAGCCAAATACGATCACTTTCTTATTTTCAAGAGAATTAAGCAACAAGAAAATCAGAACTTATACAAAATCGAGAAATATATTTAATTAAATGTTATCTTACATATACATATTAAGTAATAATAAAAAAACTATATCATGAATAATAATCCAATTTTTTATTTTCTTTTTTTGCTTCCTAATTCGGCAATTTGAACTTATTCTTACAACTCTCCGTACCGATGCTAATGATGCTGTAATCTATACCGATGGCAATGGTGCGTCATGTCTACTTCTGTAGCTACAACTATCCCGTTCCAATAGCGCGGCAGCCATTAGTGAACGAACATTAGAAGAATGTTGGTCTACCCTGCAACGAGTGAGTTGGCATCTATTCCGTTGTGTATAGTACTCTTCCACGTTAAAGACACAAAACATCTAAACACATCAATGAATTAGTAAACACATTTCACATTCAAGAATACATTACACCGCTGGAAACAGTAAAAACTTAGAGTGAAAAAGTTTCATAGACTCATATTTATTAGTCCCTGATTTTTTAAACAAATACTGTCATTCTATTTACCTATCTGCCAACTACCTTTTTAATTATGTAGAAAATTGTATTTAAAACCAGCTTCTTTTTTTTGTCACTATAGCAGTGTATGTTTCTCCGTTAAAAATTTAAGAAACATCCAGTTGTCCGTCTCTTCGTCTGTCCGTCTGGAAATACTGATAGTGAATAAATGTCTCAACTTCATGTTTTTATTGCGTTTACTTCTTTTAACTTTAAATTTTACCTTCATGTTTGGAAGTGGATACCAAGAATAGGTAAAAAGATTATATATCTTCAGAAGTAATTTTAAAATAAGGCATTCTTTAAGCAATGGCGCAGGAAATCTTTTAGTCACATTACTAACGACTGCGTTTGTATGTTTTGAACATGCTGAAGGGTATAATTATTCAAAGTTTAAAGGTTTTGGTTTGGCCACTAAAAGAAATAAGTACCTTCCAACTTGAATCAAATTTTAAATTCTATCTTAAAGAGCGTATTAATAATGCCCACGTTCAACAGTCAAATTTATTGCCAACCGGCTATTTTATGTTTAAACGTCATGTATAATATTGATATGTCAAATGTTGATTTTATATTATATCTATTTTATATTATAAGTTATATTTATTACATTGTGTGGTATAATATACGGTACGTGTTGCTGTAATTTGGGGAATGAATCGTTATAAAAGACAATGATAGTCATGAGTCGTTTGTAAGAGTTTGCTTCGAGAGTTTTTTTATCGTAACCCTCTAAACATGCATTTGAGATGTAAACAATTGTCAGGTTTTCTCCATACGGGCGAAAATGCCAGTATATCCGAATTTTCTGATCGGAACAACTATACGTATGTCACGAATATTCCAATGTATGTAAGATTATTGTACATGTCGAAATATTGATGACCTAAACACGCTGCTTTCCGAAACGTGCAGACATATGCAATCATTTGAATACGGGCCTCATCGAAGATGGCTTTTATGGCAGCCATACAAAGTCTTGTGTATAAAAATATGAAACGAAATTTGTTGTTAATTATTCTTTAATTTCACACATTTTCACACATACGGCGATGATACCAGAAAAACCCGTTTTAATAAAGAGAACACCATATTTAAAAAAAAAATATGTTAATTTTTTAATGTAGCTTCTTTTTTGAATGAGAATTGCCAAGCTTTTCCGAACAATAGATTCCATGTCTCTTTCTCCCTCTCTATTTTACTTAATTGCTGGTAAATCTTCTTAAAAAAAATCTGCGAGTGGGCTAAATGTGACAATAAATGTGATGATAAATCTACCTGAGCATATAGTTCGGAGTTTGGTTTTTGCTATCGTGAATTGAAGTCCGTGTTCAATGCGTTTATCAGTAAAACCTTGCGGGTAACCATAACCCATTGTCATTTGCAACGATCCATTTATACATATTTATATAAATCATTATTATTGCATAACCTTTTTGTTTTGTGAAGCAAATTAAGAAATTTTTTTTAATTGCTTGTTACATTTTTTATATTGAAATAAAATATTCATTGTCTCCATTGTTTATAAATTTTTATATAAGCGCAAAAAAAGTGCAAACCGCTTCGCCTTTTCTAAATTTGTTTCAATGATTTTGTTTTATTTTATAATTTTTTAAGTATCGCCATCATGTAGGTATGCCACAGAATTCTCACTCACAGAACAGATGAAATTAACAAGTGATTACAGTAAGTTTCTCAATAAATAGAATAAAAAAGGTATTGGATTAGCTTCGCGCCAGTGCATGTCTTTGCGAAGATACATTTTGTAATTGTATGCCATCGAAAAGAACGATTATAAAACTTGAACAAACATAGATGCACATATCGGAAAGAAAATCATGTTTAAAAATTTGTTATTAGTATTGGCCATGTAGTAGCACTGTGCGTACAGTTGATCCAAGTTTACAATCTATGAAAGGCATCATAAAGAATTACAGTGGGGTAAGCACACACCAGATTTTTAGTATGTTTTATAAGGGATGTGAACGGTTGGTATTATATATTCATAATATTAATGGTGATAGAGCCCTTGACCATAAACAATTTCGTTTTTCTGATAGTTTTTGATATTCTTTCAGATGCATTATATATAAAGAGTAGGTTTATTTTCATGAAATTTTTCCTTACGCATTTTGTGCATACTCCTTTTTTAACAACAATACACACAGAGTGATGTATGCACGATAAATAGTGGCAATAAATTTGTTTTTTGATTTTATGGACATGATACAAGATGTAGTTTTTTTATATGTGTAGTATTCACAAATTTTATTTGATTTTTATAATTATTTTGCTGCTTTTTCTTTGCTTTGCGATGTAACATAATTTAGCGAAGAGAAGATGCTATATTTTTTAGCAAAGACACAAACTTTTAAAAAATATGGGCTAATTGGTATGCTCTCTTCATTTCGCACGAAATTCGGTTATCAATAAATTGCAGTATCAATTTATGCTCCCTGGCAGTGTAAGGCTCTGAGTTCCTTTAATCATTTTTGCAAGACGGTGAATGTAATCTTATTTCTTCTAATAATACACACAATTTTATCCGCACTCGCAAGTCTTCTATGTTTGAAAATAACAATAATGTTGGGTTCCTTTGCAGTAAAGTAACTAAAATCTTACAGAACTATTAGACAAAATCAGTTAAAACTCATGTGCAAATTGCGGCTGCGAATGATCTGCCTAAGTGCTCTTAACTGAAAGTAAACAGTATTTACGTAAGCAATTTCTGAGAAAGATAACTTATAATAACACTTACTAGTGAACCCAGTCTGTTAGCACACTACAATATGATACTTGAATCTAAACTATGGTTCACCCCATTATTACGACCTAAATAAAATTTTACAAATTTTTTGGTGAAATTTAACGTTTATTATTAAAAAAATAACACATTAAAAACTTATATTCGGTTCAGGCCGAATCTCGCATACCCACCACCATTAAAATCTTTAGAACACCATGCTTTTATTTATAATTATAAAAAAGTGATTGAGATAAAATTTACTTTCCACCTTTTAGTTCCCAAAAATAGAAGTTTGTATAACTAAATTTTTTTATAGAATTCATTTTACTCACTGTTTTTAAGTCATTGTGGAAGGAACAGCGTATGTTGTGTAGACTTTTTATCGCAAACATGCAAATAGACGATTGTATTATTATTAAAATTCTATTTTATTTTTTAAGTAGACAGATGATAGCTTGATTAATATACGACGAAAATTGTGTGAATAAATTCTATACAATGATATAAAAATTACAATATTAAACCAGTAGAAATAATTCTTTTAGTCATATCTCTACTAAACTAAA